>JAPVLO010001502.1:0-128366 GCA_027257055.1 Cephalopachus bancanus | reverse complement strand
CTTCTGCAAAGCAAAAGAAGCCATCAAGAGAATGGGGAGACACTCCATGGAATGGGAAAAAATATTTGCCAACTGTATATCTGACAAAGGCCTAACATCCAGGATCTACAAGGAATTCAAATGTGCCAAAAGGAAAAAAAACAAACAGCCCTATTAAAACGTGGGCAAAAGATATGAATAGACACTTCTCAAAAGAAGAATACAAGCAGCCAATAGATATATTAAAAAAATGCTCGGCCTCACTTATCATCAAAGAAATTCGAATCAAAACCACACTGAGATACCACCTAACTCCAGTCAGGGTGGCCATCATCAATAATTTAAAAAAAAAAAAAAGCCTGGCTTGGTGGCTCAGCCTGTAATCCCGTGCTTTGGGAGGCTGAGGTGAGTGGATTGCCTGAGTCCGCGGGTTCGAGACCCGCCTGGGCAAGCGAGACCTCACCTCTACAATAAATCAAAAAATTAGCCGGGCGTAGTAGTGCGCACCTGTAGTTCCAGCTACTTGGAAGGCTGAGGCGGAAGGATCGCCAGAGCCCAGCATGTCGAGGCTGCAGTGGCCGAGAGCGGCCACTGCACTCCAGTCTGGGCGACAGAGTAATACTCCAACTCAAAAAACAAAAAACAAAAAAAACAGATGCTGAGATACTGGAGAGGATACAGGGAAAAGGGAATGCTTCTACACTGTTGGTGAGAGTATAAATTAATACAACCTCTGTGGAAAACAATGTGGCAATTTCTAAAAGATTTCAAAATCGACCTTCCATACAATCCAGCAATCCCCCTTCTGAGAATATACCCAGAGGAACTAAAATCATTCTACAAAAAAGATACCTGTGCATACATGTCTACCGAAGCACTATTCACAATAGCAAAAACATGGAACTAATCATTCTGCCCATTGAAAGTGGATTGGATTTTTTAAAAAGTGTGATACATATACACAATGAACTATTATGTAGCCATAAAGAAAGACAAAATTATGGACTTCGCAGCAACTTGGAGGGATTTAGAGTCTATAATACTCAGTGATCTATCACAGAAACAAAGAACTGAGTACCACATGCTCTCACTCATAAGTGGACCCTGAACATTTACCATAATACTATAAGAAAGGGATTGGCAATAGCAGGACACTGCTGAGGGGGTGGGAGGAGGGGACATATTATCAACAAGATATGTGATCTCAAACCTCAAACCAGGCAAAGTGGGGACCAAAGGTCCAAACTTCATCTATACGATGACCACTTATGTGCCTAATCCTGAATTGCACCCCACATCTTTAAAATAAAACAAACAAAACAAACAATAAATCCAGTTACTGTTAGTAACTAAAAAAAAAAACAAAAAACTTGTTACCTTAATAACACATACTTTATAGAAATATGTCTTACCTATTAAAGACTTGATGTTTTCTAAGATTAAATCACTAGTAGTATTTCCAGATAAATCTTGCCCCAATTCAGCAATCAGCTTGGCATAACCTTCATTTTCTTCTCTTAACAAATTAAATTTTTGCTGCTTATAACTGAAATCAGATAAATATCATTAAGGGGATAAAATCAATTTCAGTTATCAAGCTTGCACTGAGTACTGTATTCTTCTTACTGAATTATCTCCAACTTATCCCCAATTTACAACAATCATAAGAATAGTTGTTGAAATTTTACCTCCGTGTACCTTTTAGTGTAGAAAATTACAGTGGTTCATATGAGAACCCCAATGTTAATTACATGGGAGAAAACCAGTAACATAAGAAAAATATATTCTTACTATAAAGGAACATTAACTTGCCACTATTTCTATCACTGACCAAGAATATACCAAGTACCATAGTCATAAATAATTTTATTACTAATAGAGAAAGCACTGAATATTACTTTAACTTTGAATATGGACAAAATTAACAATGATTTTGCACAGGTAAAGCTCACAGGTAAATCATAGGCTACTTTTAGAAGGCAAAAAATACAAGACATGCTAACCACAAACAAAAATAATCAAAGTGCCTTTAGAAACTGCTAACAATTCAAAATAAAAATAAAAAATATATCAGCTACTTGATCTGCAATATAAGATACAAGTACTTACAAAAAAGTTTTGTCTTGATTTTAACTGACTTTTGATTGAATTGCTGTGATTGTTTGATGAGTCCCAATGATTCCAATGTTTTGGATCCAAACGTTCCTTTAGAACTGTGTCTGAAACTAAATACTGTATTAAAAAATATTAAAGGTCATTTATTTCTTAGCATTCCAACTATGCATCCACAATCTTAAATATATTTAAAACAATTTTTCCCAAATAAGAATACAGAAGTCACATTATTTATATATATATATATAAACTTATAATTTACAAAAATGTTTGAACTTCAATTTAACAAAAGTAGCTCTCCAAATATCAAAATATATAATAAACAACTTTCTCAAAAAATTCACTAAAAAAATTACATGCTGTTTGTTCAGTCTACAAATGGCAAAAACTACAGAAAAAATTCTCACTGAGCTTGTCTTAACTGAATTTTCACATAATACAGCACTTTTACTTTCTTTAGTTTCTACTATAAGTCAAATTCAAGTACAGCAAAGACAAGGATATTCTCCCAGTTTGAGTAATGCCAATTCTCCTTGGTTCTAAATTTATAAATATAAAATCGTTTACTAGACAATGATTACAAGTTCTACAATTTATCCTTTTTAAACTACCTCCATTCTTTTTTCCTTGCCAAATAAAGAGTTTATGAAAACAATTTCAGTTTAAAAGCTATCTACAACCATTTGTACTTACTTTAGAGATGCTTCTCTTTTTCTTAGTTAGGAACTTACCAGATCAGAAATATCACTGAATGCCTTATATGTATAGTTTAAGTTATATGGTAACATGCTTATTTCATACAAAAGCATGTCTACATTGACAAAACATTCCATTTCAAAGTTCAAATCTCCCAAATCTCACCTTACAATGAATAGTCAAGTGAATGCTAAATATCCTCCTCCATTATCATAATTAACTAAGATTACAACAGCTCAATACAAACTTTAAAAAGGAAAAAATATTGTTTAAAACTTACCAAACATGCTAATACCAACTGTGTAAAATAGTCTCTCTTACTTTTTTCTTCTAAACAATTTGTCTCAATATCTATAATGAAGAAGAAAAAGAGATGAAAGTTTGGTTCCTTTTCAGACTCACTCTAGCACTAAAATACTTATTTTCTTTAAAATAAGTCAGTTTTAAAATGCCTCAATCTAAATTCAGAAAAATTTAAAACTACGGTAACATGAGATGTCCTTCATATACATACAAATGTTTTATTTCTCCTGAAACTGGAGGCTTGACCCTGTGACCTATGACATACCAGAAAATGGTAGGTCAATAAGACTGGAATTATTCCCTGTGGCGATGAAAGCAACAAAGCTTAAAAAAAAAAAAAATCGGTTCTTGGTAGGCATGGTGGCTCATGCTCACAATCTACGTACTTTGGGATGTTGAGGCAGAAGGATCACTTGAAGCCAGGAATTCAAGACCAGCTGGGGAAGCCAGCAAGACCTT
Organism: Cephalopachus bancanus; assembly: GCA_027257055.1. NCBI lineage: Eukaryota > Metazoa > Chordata > Mammalia > Primates > Tarsiidae > Cephalopachus > Cephalopachus bancanus. The sequence continues at coordinate 124,814 of JAPVLO010001502.1, read as the reverse complement.
TGTCTCTACAAAAAAAACTTTTTTAAAAAACTTTTTCAGTAAAAAAAAATGCTGTTCTCAAAAAAAAAAAAAATTCAAAGTTTAAATGACCATTTGTCATAGATGCAAAAAAGAGAGATTCTTTTGGTAGAAAGTTGAACTAGGTGACAAAGATCTCTTCTGACTCAAAATATCCTAATATTAGCCAGGCTCGGTGGCTCAGCCTGTAATCCCATGCCTTGGGAGGCTGAGGTGAGTAGATTGCCTGAGCCCAAGGGTTCGAGACCCACCTGGGCAACTTGGTGAGACCTCATCTCTACAATAAAAGAAAAATTAGCTGGGCGTGGTAACGCACGCCTGTAGTTCCAGCTACTTGGAAGGCTGAGGCGGAAGGATCGCCAGAGCCTAGCAGGTCGAGGCTGCGATGGCCGGGAGCGGCCACTGCACTCCAATCTGGGTGACAGAGTGAGACTCCAACTAAAAAAAAAAAAAAAAAAAAAATCCTAATACTCCTGACAATCAAATCCTTGACCCTGGCCACCTTGGACAAACTAGTGTTCTAAACCAAGCTACCTGGTCACCAACCCTATGAAAATACAATATCAAAAGATATTTTTACCAGCCTAGGCAACAATCAAATTTTTTTTTAATTAGCCAAATGTGGTAGTACATGCCTGTGATCCCAGCTACACAAGGCTGAGATGGAAGGATTGCCTGAGCCCAGGAAGTCGAGGCTACAGTGAGCCGTGATTGTGCTACTGCACTCCAGCCTGGGTGACAGTGAGACATCGACTCAACCAAAAAAGTGATTTTTAACATCCTATCTTGAATTATAATTCTAGTCAACAAACAAAATTTATCCTAATTTTTTTTCATTTTCCTCCTGATATAAAAACTCAGACCCATCGGGAAGCCGAGGCAAGAGGACTGCCTGAGCCCAGGGATTCAAGTCCAGTCTGGGCAACTTGGCAAGACCACAATAAATGAAAAAATTAGCCAAGTGTGGTGTGCGCCTGTAGTTCTGGCTACTTGGAAGGCTGAAGTGAAAGGATCACCTGAGCCCTGCAGGTCAATGCTGGGGTGGCCGTGAGCGTGCCACTGCTCCAGCCTGGGTGATAGAGTGAAACTTCAACTCTAAATAAATAAATAAATACTGAGACCCTGAGTTTCAGTAAATTATTCAGAAAATTATCAAGCAATTTTCTGATCTGAGGTGCAGAAGAAATAAAACAATGAATGCTAAAATGCCAAGCACCAAAAAAAACTCAACCAGGATTGGTAAACTTGGATGATCTCAGGATTATTGCTTTAACTAATTATGTACTATTAACCTGTTTGTAAAGTACTATCAACCTGTTTTTAAAGTCAACTGATAATTTAGAATGCACTGTAAAAAAAAAAGCACCAGTTTTAGTGAAGTAAAAAGAAATTGTCCTCTACATGTTCTACTGACAACACCAAGCATCAAAAAACAAAGGGAATTCATCATCAAATTTATCCACGTGTTCCTGCCCCTTCACTTTCCCTTCTTGGACAGCTACCATTTTCCCATATCCTGGCCTTTATAGCTAAGCACCCAGTCAGGAAATATTAAGGGTGTAATTTCAAGGAGTAATTTATGCAATGTCAATTACAATACAATCTCAATTTCTCAATAAGATTTTTAATCCCTGTGTATCTATCAATCCTTTCCAGGGACTCCCAGTTTATTGTCCTATTATCTGATTTTCTGGTTCCTCCTCAGTCTAGAACTTCAAGGATATATATCTTAAAGAGCTGGGACTAAACTGGGCTCATTATTTTATCCAACATTTATCTGGACTCAAGGGCCCAGAAGACCCTCAGATCTACTACCCTCAAGGTCCCTAAGAACAGGGCACGTGGTAGCAGATTCATCCTCTTCCTCTTCAAGTCAAATCTGTTCTCCAATCAACCACCTGACTTGAGTAAGACATCCTTCTCTTAGGTTCTGATCATGTTAGGAAATGCTTAATAGGATCTCAGTAAATTTCTTAGCTGAGCTGTCTCAACAATTAGTATAGGACTCTATTATATCAATCATACTTTCACTTCATTCTTTTTGTTTTAACTCATAACACCATTCTAAAAAACTCATTTGTTCTCCCTGAATTCTCTATCAGAAATAAAATCTCTTTAATTTCCCCTATGATTCTACTAAAAAGCCCTCAGCCATTTCCAATTCTAGCCCCAAAATATCACCAACTACCTACTCCAGCTCAGAAGTCTCACCAGTGTATCAGGTTATAGCAGACTCCCCCTTTTCAGGTTATTATAGCTCTCATGCCCCTTCACCAACACATGATTAGTCTGTTAAAGAAAAATTGCTATCTTAACCTGGAAAGTGCAGCACTGATTTTCCTTTTAACTCTGAACATATTAGAAAGACAACTTGATATAAAAAAACCATGAGCTGTGGAAACAAAGGTATCCAGGTTCAAATTCTGCCTTACTGATTTTGTGGCCATGAAAAATCACCACACTTGTCTGAACCTCATTTTTCTGATCTGTACACCTACTTTAGAGAAGTTTCTGTAAAGATTAAAATGAAATTAAATGCTTAACACAATGCCTAGAATACAGAAAGTGATCCAAAATTAACACCAGTTTTATTACTACCCATTGTTATAATCATTATTGTTGTCATCATCATCATCATTACAGACAGCTCACATTCTTACTCCTCTCCCCCTCCCGTATCTTGATCTGGGGTCACTCTTGGGTCATTATTTTTCTGCCAAGGATGGGGGTAGGTGAGTAAGGGGGCAAGTGAGAAAAATCCTCTTTCCAACTTTACCTCCTAATCTTGCTTGTAAAAATGGACTAGATAGGCTAAAAGAAATTTCCCAGAAGCAACCAAACATCATCTTCACAAATTCATGTTACTAGTAAAAAGCAATGACTTGTAACAATAATTCATATTACTAACTAACTATGAAGGGAAATAGAACCTAATAAAATAAGTCAGTAAAGAAATTACTACAACTAGTAAGCTGATAACTGATGATTACCCAAAGAAAGACATAAAATATACTTCTGTCACTATTAAGGAACAACGGCATCTAAAAAAGGTTACCTACAAATTTTTCAGTCTTACAAATTTGTAGTAAGAACATTTTTTTTAAATTGAAACTTGTTTCATGTTATATTTAATTGTAAAATATATTTGTTTGTAAAATAATGTAGTAGCATTATTGCCTGATTCAAAAATTAAGCTTTAAAGGATTTTTGGTTGGCATAAAATCAATCCAATAGATAGCATGAACATATATACTCTAACATCCTAACCAGGATAGCTCTGAGAGTGAAAGAGGGTACTATTAATAATTATGCCAGAAAGCCTAGGAAATATAGCAAGACCTCCTCTCTACAAGAAATCAAAAAATTAGCCAGGCATGGTGGCACATGCCTATAGTTTCAGCTACTCAGAATGCTGAAATGAAAGGATTCCCTGAACCCAGGATGTAGAGACTGTGGTGAGCCATGATCATGCCACTGCACCCAGCATGGGTGACAGAGTAAGACCATGACTCAAATAATAATTATTATTAGGACTGCGTCAGGCAAAAAAAAAAAAACCTGGGACATATGGTCATCACATCAGTGTTTACTCTTTTCATTTATCATTCACAGTATACATACTTTTTTTTTAGTTGGGATCTCACTATAACCCAGGTTGAAGGTGTATTATATCATCACGGTTCACCACAGCTTCAACTTCCCCGGCTCAGACGATCCTTCCACCTCAGCCTCCCAAGTAGCTGGAACTACAGGGTTCATACCACCATGCCCAGCTAATTTTTTTTTTCATTTTTTGTAGAAACAAGGTCTCGCTATGTTGCCTAGGCTGATCTCGAACTCCTGTGCTCAAGTAATCCTCCTGTCTCGAACTCTCAAAGTGCTGGGATTACATATGTGAGTCACTGTGCCCAGCCTTGCACATATTTTGACCTGTTCCCAATATTACAACTGGTATGAAGTCTGAAACAGCTAAAGGATGAAGCACCAGCACTTATATTTGTTGAAACCAAATTCTAGGGTCTCAGTAAGACACTTTAATAATTTATCTAACTCTAGGAATTAAGATTAATGAACTAAAATAATTCATTCCGGTTCTACAAACCTTCAAAGGATAAGTCTTACTTTAAAGTGAACATGATAATGTCTGGCAAGGTTTTCCATTAGATTTACAGGTATAAAAGTACAAGATTGGGGAAAACTGTGCTCACAGTTATTTTAATCTAGATCTAAAATTAGAGAAATAAATTTGTAATATGTCTTTTTGTAAAAATCCAGTGCTTCTTATGGAGGGGACACTACATTTTGTTCCAAGTCAAAGAAATAAAACTTTTTTATCTTGCATGAATTCTTATTTATTCTGAACAAATAGAGAAGTTGCTATTTCCAAAGCTGGTTCCTCATCCTCAAAACAAAAGTAATTTTAATTATTTTGGTTCTTCTTGCTCTTTCTAAAATTAAGAAGAATCAAAGTAAATATCTCTTAAATGGCTTAAGTTTAAGATTCTGACATCATTCATTGAAAACCTGCACTGAATAAGATTATTTGGCTACTAAAATCTCAATAAGTCAGATTAACTTGACATCAGCAAATTTGGCTTTTTTAGTTCAAATTTATATAAATATACAATGTCAAAAATTTCCATTTGAACTATACTCTGAAGCTAGCTTATTTTTTATTTTTCTTTATTTTTTTGAGGCAGAGTCTCACTCCTTTGCCCAGATTAGAGTGCAGAGACAATCATGGCTACCACCTCGACCTCTAGGCTCAGGAGATCCTTCTACCTCAGTCTTCCAAGTAGCTGGAACTACAGGTATGCACGCCACCATGTCCAGCTAATTTTTTGATTTGCTGTAGAGATCTCACCAAGTTGCCCAGGCTGGTCTCAAACACCTGGACTTAGGTAATCCCCTCACCTCCACCTCCTAAAGTGATAGAATTACGAGGCATGAGCCACCATGCCTGGCCTAAAGCTAGTTTATAAATCATGATTATGATGACATTTGACTTATAATACTATATTTGCCATAAAAGAAACAATTTGCTTCTAAATTTGCAGAAACATTTGTAAAATTCTTAGTTTAAAACATTATATTTAAGACATTACATTAATTTACCAAACAACATAAGTTACAGGTAAAATAAATGCTTAATACTTACCTAATATGCAGAATACATCAGCAAGAATGGAGGGCATATCCTCGCGAAATTCCTAATTTTCAAATTATAATTACAGTAAATACCAGAATAGCACACAGCAAGCATTATGGTATCAGAATTAACCCTCTTAAGTGAAACTTAAAAACTAATAAAATCCCAACATCATTGTTAGCAAATATTAAAATTATTGACATTATACAGAGAAAATACAAAAAGGAAGATAATGGTTAGAAAAAATGTTAAAATATCCACCATGAAGTAACTTGATAAAAAACAAAAACCTAAACAAGCACCTTAGAAAATATTAAGGAGTACAAATGAGTAACATCTTTCCATGAAGTTTCATGTTTTCTAACCACTGCAATTTAAGTACCTCACACCTACCGAAAGAAAGACTGTTAAAACTGGCACATTTTTCTTTTTTTTTTTTAAATACGTGAATTACATTGATTGATTTTCAAATGTTAACTCAACCCTGGATTCCCACTTGGTTGTGATAGATTTTTTTGTTGTCATCATTGTTGTCGTTACTTTTTTTATGTTGTTGGATTCAAGTTCTTAAAATTTGTTTAGACTTTTTGCATCTGTGTTTATGTATTGGATGGGATATTGGTTTTTACTGTTCTTTTCTTATAATATCTTTGCCTGGTGATATCAAATAATACTGACCTCATAGACTGTGTTAAGGAAGTATTCCCTTCCCTTCATTTTTCCTGAAGATTTTGTGTAGAATTGCTATTATTTATTTTAAGAATATTTATTCAAACTTATTAGTAATTCACCTGAGCCAGGGTTTTTTTGTGGTAAAGTTTTACACTACAGTTTCATTTTCTTTAATAGATATAGGGCTATTCTGATTACCTGTTTCTTCTTGCATGAGTTTTGGTATGCTGTGTCTTTCAGTGTATTTGTCAAACTTATTGTCATAAAGTTGCTTATGATGTCTTCTTATGATCATTTGGTATTTGTTGAATATCTTGTGATGTCCCTTGTCTTATTCCTGATATTGGTAATTTTTGTATTTGCTCTCTTTTTTCTGGTTAACCTAGGTAGAAGTTTATAAATTTTTTAAAATCTTCCCAATGAACTTATTTTTGGTTTCACTGTTTTGTAACCATTGTTTTCTGTTTTTTACTTTGCTGTTTTCCTCTCTCATCTTCATTATCTCCTTTCTTTTTGCCGTTGGTTTAATTTGCTCCTTTTTTATTTATTTATTTTTTTTGATTTCTAAGGTGGAAGCTGATGTTCCTGATTTGAAACCTTTCTTCCTCTCTAGTATACACTTCAGCAGTTATTTGAATGAATAAACAAAATATTAGGAGGGCAACAAACATAACAGTGAGAATGGAGATGAGGCGACAGCTTTTAAGAACGTTTTAGGGGATAAAAATCATACATTTTTCATCCAAAACTTTAAATGTTGTGCTTATGCCTCAGTCAACACTTGATCTGTGTAGAAATCATGGAGGTATCAGAAGAAATCTTAAGAATACAAAAGCAGTCACTAGTTGTTGCTCTGTAACTCAAGATTCTCTGAACATGAAAATAATTACCAAATCTATCTTGATTTTCTTTATTCACTCTTGTTTGTAGCCTTTGGAGAAAACTTTCCCAAATTTTCTCATTTCTGAATGAAAACTTCAGCATTATCCTAGATTTGTCTCCTGACTTACCATTCCAATGCTCAAATTTTAGAGCCAGTTTCCATTAGTAAGGAACATAGTTCAATTATTACAATTAGTAGTTTGCTGGCAGCACAGCAACCCTAAAATTAGCCTATTTTCAGAAACTAAAAGAAAGAAATTCTAAAGAAAAAAACTGGCAGCTGCAAGGAAATGTGTAAGATACATTTCTGTGGCAAATATATTGGTATAGCACTACGAGAAAGTCATAACAAAGACAATCAAGCTGCCTATATAACACTAAGTACTCAAAAGAAAGCAGAAGCTAAGACAAATACACATCCATAAAGTTCATTTGGACTATTCATTCTCAATAAATGGAGAAAGAATCAGAAACCAATTCCATAAACAAATTAAAACCTATGCCAATATTCAATCTACAGAATGAAATAACCTTAATTGTCTGCCAGGTGTGGTGGCTCACACCTATAATCCCAGCACTTTGGAAGGCCGAATTGAGAGGATTGCCTGAGCCCAGGGGATTGCAACTAACCCTGGGCAACTTGGTGAGATCTTGTCTCTACAATTAATTTTTTTTTTTAATTAGCCAGGCGTGGTGGCATGCTCCTGTAGTTCCAGCTACTTGGAAGGCTGAGATGGAAGGACTGTCTGAGACCAGCAGGTTGAGGTTGTGGTGGCTGTGAGTGTACCAGCGTACCACTGCACTCTCCAGCCTGAGTGACAGAGTGAGACTCCAACTCAAAAAAAAAAAAGTAATAATAATGTTAACCTTAATTGTCAATCAGATTTTAGTCTCAAGTTTCTTAAGAGCTATGAGAACTCTGGCCATGTATATTTATATGCAAGTACTCAGGCTACATGAAGACGTAAAATATTCATTGTTTAAGAAACAGGCTGGGTGCTATGGCTCACACCTGTAAACCCAGCACTTTAGGAGGCAGAGGCAAGAGAACTGTTTAAGCCCAGGAGTTCAAGACCAGCCTAGGCAACACAGCAAGTCCCGATCTCCATGAAAAAAATCAAAATTTGCCAGACATGGTGGTGTGTGCCTATAGCCCCAGCTATTCAGGAGACTGAGGTGGAAGGAGGTCACCTGAGCCCAGGAGGTCTAAGCAGCCATAAGCCGTGATCACAACACCGCACTCCAGACTGGGTGAGACCAAAAAAAAAAAAAAAAAAAAAAAAGGAAGTAGTCTATTCCAACATTAATGCCTCTGATATCGGCTGGGGACGGTTCAGAGATAAAAGGGAAACTCACTGAATTCCTACTGCTCAAACACACCCCAATATGGGGTAGAAAATCACAACAGCCAAACTTAGAATTTCCTTAAGACTATCCCCTGGGAAAGCACAAAAATTGTATAGATTACCTCCCTTAACAGAAAAAGGCTACAGAAGCTTAAAGCAACACAGTATGGGAAATTCATACTGAGACCAAGAAGCTCTAGGTCCCACCTTAATAATACTTATTATAAAAGCTGTTCTGAATTGGACAGATAATTTTCTTAATATACAAGTTTAAAAGCCAGTCTAATAATAAAAGAATAGCACACCACTTGTAAAACCTCAAGCTAAACTACTGGCTTACAATTTAGTTTGACAACTCATCTTCCAATTCAAATACCAAGCCACCATGAAAAGTATCGGGTCAGAATGTAACTTAAATCTCCCAGTAAGTGAAAGAGTAAAACAGAATAACCACTTACAGGTTAAAAAAGTATATTTAATATTTTCTAAAACAGCAAACAGATGAAAACTGATAGTAAGTAAACGTTAGCATTAAGCAACCACAACTTAAAATAATTTAATCCTCAATTTTTAATATATATTTAATCTCTAAACATACCTACAAACCAAAAATGGCTCATTATGCTCTTCTGGGTGAAAAACATGTTAGCCAATTCACTTTTTTAGAGGTAGCATTTTTATTAATGGTATCTTCGTTTCATTACAGTGCAGGCTTTGTTTTCTTTTCTTTTTCTTTTTTGCCTCCTAGGTACCTAATATTTACTCATAACCACACAAAAATAATTTAAATATCTTTATTCCTGTCTAGAAAAAATAGCTTACCAACATCCACTACTATAATTCTGAATTAAATTAAATGTAAATTATATACTTCAAGGATCTTTTTATTAAAGGCAAAATGATATGTAACAATTATTAACTTTTAAAAATATATATACTTACACTAATGTCATTAAGAACATTAGATGCCTGTTCATGCTTCAGATTTCCTTTAATAACATGGTATGACAACTCATAGAGAGCTTGCTGGAAATCTGCTGAACATAAAAGAAACAGTTTAAAGACACAGTCTCTTGAACATGAAAGGTAGACTCTCTGGGGGTAAATCTATATATTTCCTACTTCTCAGAATTCTTATAAACATCAATAATAAAAGGAGCCAGGCACAGTGACTCACGCCTATAATCCCAGCACAGCACATTGGGAGGCAGAGGCAATTTGTCTTGAGTCCAGGGGATCAAGACCAGCCTAGACAACTTGACAAGACTTTGTCTCTACAATAAATAAAAAAATTAGCTGGGCATGGTGGTGCATGCCTGTAGTTCCAGCTACTTGGAAGGCTGAGGCAGAAGGATGGGCTGAGCCCACCAGGTCAAGGCTGCGGTGGCTGAGCATGCCACTAGATTCTAACCTCAGTGACACAGTGAGACTCCAACTCAAAAAAATAAAAAATAAATAAAAAGAAAAATATACTTCTAATGCTTTTCTCTAGGCAGTTTTTCCTTTTATTTTCACAAAAACACAAGACTAAAAGGTTCAAAAAAAGTTGTCCCTCCACTACTATAATATAACCATAACTTGAACATTCATTTCCAGTCTATGTCTACGGATTTTACATATCTGAATTCACCATGCACATTATATGATATTCTGATTCCCCCAGAAACTCTTTTAAAAGCATTTTTCATTCTACCAAAGTCTCCATAATTATTTTCAATGACTGTGCAAAACTCCAGCAAGTGGATATGAACAAAATTAGCCATTTTCCTCACCAGCAGACCTCAGATTTATATACCAAGGGTGCCAGGGTGCCAAAAAAATGTATATACATTTTAAGAGATATTATCTATGTATTACTTTTAGTTCACCATAATCAGAAATGTATAGATACTCATGGTAACCACTTTGAGCACATTTTGTTGTTGTTGTTGTTTTTGAGTTGGAGTCTCACTCTGTCGCCCAGACTGGAGTGCAGTGGCCGCTTCCGGCCACTGCAGCCTCGACCTGCTGGGCTCCGGCAATCCTTCCGCCTCAGCCTTCCAAGTAGCTGGAACTACAGGTGCGCACTACCACGCCCGGCTAGTTTTTGATTTATTGTAGAGATGAGGTCTCACCAAGTTGCCCAGGCGGGTCTCGAACCTGCGGGCTCAGGCAATCCACTACCTCTTGTAACTGCAGAAGTAAAACGTGTCTTGTGTTCATCTTTTGTTATCGGTAGATACTGAGTATTACCATTTTAACACAGTTTTTTCCTTTCTTAAAACATGTACTTTTTTGGCACCTTCTGTATATATGCATACATTCAGATTATACTCAATTCAATCTCAGGGCTACACTGACAACAGGTAAGGATAGCAATAAACATAAAACTGAGTTTTATCTATATCCTACTGTCATAGAAATTTTTCCCCAAATCTGAATCTCTTTTTCTCTTCAATTTCCATCAGAATTCAAGCAAAAAATAAATACATACATATATACAAACATAAAGGACACTTCTATAAGAATCGTCAACCACAAGTAGCCCCATTCTCTATTAATTACCATAGCCCCCTTTCCTGAAGAAAGACTTTTTGCTTTTTGGGGAGAAGAGTTAGTGACCAGGTAAATTCCTCCTTCTGGTCACCTTGTCCTTTAGTCCCATACACTAAAAACTTTATGTCCTTCTATCATGAAAAGCAGAAAAACAAGCAGCTCTTAAATACACTAATACAGCCAGGTTCACGTCTGTAACCCCAGCACTTTGGGAGGCGGAGGTTAGAGGACTGCCTAAGCCCAGGGGTTCGAGACCAATCTGGACAACTTGGCTAGACCTTGTCTCTACAATAAATCAAAAAAAAAAAATTAGCCAGGCATAGTGGCACGGGCCTGTGGTTCCAACTATTTGGAAGGTTGAGGCAAACGGATCGCCTGAGCCCAGCAGGTAGAGGCTGCAGTGGCCGTGAACAGCATGCCACTGCCCTCCAGCCTGGGTGACAGAGTGAGACTACAACTCAAAAAAAACAAAAAACACAAAAAACCACTAACATAAAATAAAGTCTATTTATAGTCTTTTGGGTGAAATCAAAAATTTTTCAGGGCCAAAGAGAGAGTTTTAAAAAATGAAATAATTAAAAATCTTATCCCCTGGTATGACTACTGGTCACAAAAAAAGCAACATAATAGAAATCAAAATGCTTATCAATACCCTTTAGCCAATGAAAATACTATTTTACTGTTAAATAAATTTGTTCACTTTGCTTAAGAAATATAGTCAGATTATCCCAATTCTTTATGAAGAATTCATTATTAAATATCGTCTGCCCTTTTCACAATTACACCTTCATTATGCTTTTAAATAAATAACCTAGCTAAAAACAAAGGAAAAAATTTCTACTTGTTGTTATGGTAGGAATATGAGGTCAGCTTCGTGCTTTGCATTCCCATTAATAAAATGCTTTACAACAAATAATACCTATTTAAAATTATTCAGACAACTAAGGTTTTTTTATTAAAAACAACAACAACAACAATCATTTAGAAGGACAAACTGGCAGACTATCTCAAACTAAATGCCTATAAGAGTATTTCCCTAGGTACTCATAGGGGCTCAGGGACTAAAATCACAGGAGGAGATTAAAATAAAGAACAAATGGCCTGGGTCATTTTGCTGACATTAAAGTGACATAAAAACAATCACACTGTAATCCACAAAGGAGCAAATATAGTCCCCAAGTCACAAGTTTTCCAAATGCCTATTTTAAAATGTTTAGGAACACCTACTGTGTTTTATCCACAGACACTATAAATGGTGCTTTAAGACTATAAGGTGTGCTCCACAGAAGCCTATAAAATCTATACTGGAGTTGGAAAACTTACACTCACAATGGAGAGGAAAACTTACAACTCTTATAGTTACACACAAAAAATTTCAATTAAAGATTTTATCTTAATGTCAGCATTTCGGAAAGTAGTTTTAAGAATAGCCGGCCAAGCTCCCATCCCTGCTGCAAGATACCATCCTACACCATTGTCTCTTTTCTAGTTTGAAGGCACTGTGAGGCTCTGCGCATTCTGCTGGCAGACCAGGGCCAGAGCTGAAAGTAGGAGGTAGTGACTAAGGACACCTGGGCTCACTCAAGGCCTGTCTGTACGGGCAGCTTCCCAAGTTCCAGGACGGAGACTTCACTCTGTACCAGTCCAATGCCATCCTGAGGCAACTGAATGATACCCTTGGGTTGTATGGGAAGGACCAGCAGGAAGCATCCATGGTGGACATAGTAAATGACAGCGTGAAGGACCTCCACCTCAAATATGTCAGCCTCATCTACACCAATTATGAAACAGGCAAGGATGGCTATGTGAAGGCACTGCCCAGGCACCTGAAGCCTTTTGAGACCCTGCTGTCCTAGCAGCAGGGAGGCCAGGCCTTCATCATGGGCAACCAGATCTCCTTTGACTACAACCTGCTGGACTTGTTGCTAATCCACAAGATCCTGGCCCCCAGCTGCCTGGATGCGTTTCCCCTGCTCTCAGCCTACATGGTTCATCTCAGGGCCCAGCCCTAGCTCAAGGCCTTCCTGGAGTTCACCAAGCACATGAACTGCCCCATCAAGGGCAATGGGAAACAGTGAAGGCTTGTGGGCCTCTCAGGAGGAGGCAGGGCTTGCCTCCCATTCCCTAGGACCAATGAAATTTCTAAGAGAAATTAAAAAAAAAAGAAAGAAAGAAAAAAAAATAGCCACCAAAAGGGACTTATAGAGATTCTTAGAAGTTCTTTGTGGAAGTCGAATATTGAAGACACCAGTTTTTTGTTATGTCTAATATTACTAGTACTGCTCATGTTTATTAGCAATCATAATGTCTTTATTATTGGTGGGCAAAAGAGGAAGACAGCTTAAGATAAACAAGGGAAAATAGTGTATGCAAGGAACACTGCCTGCCTGAAATGAAATTAACTCAAGGGAATGACAGAAAGGGAAAGGTCAAAGGGAACTACCCAAACTAAACTCCCCTAATACAAAGCAAACGAGATTCTGAAGAAATGACAGTTTCCTGCATGAACTACCAATTGGGGCCGTCAACTGACTATTGACAGAGATCAGCCAAAGGGTGTAAATGTTGAGGAAGCATGCAGGGCTAAGAGAAGTTCAGCCAACAAGGCCACACTCATGACTACTTTTGGTTTCATAGTGTATAAGAACAACCATACAAATTAACAACAATCTAATAGTTACTGAAGATCCACAAAGTCCCATTTAAAATTAAAACAGCAGTCATACTGCTAAACTATATTTTTCTGAGAATTCTCTTACTTTGTCTGCCTAATGTTTAAATAAAACTAGAACAAAGTTAACTGAAAAGTTAAAATCTGATTTTAAATACGAGAATAAAAAAGATTAAGTATCCAAGTATTTTTAGAAAGGGGTCTTTTTGTACATTCTTATACTTCTGACAGTCAACTGTCTTAAACAAGAACACATTACTGATATCAGCCTTGAAAATCTTTGTGTGATTATGCAATTTAGTAAGCAGGATAAACAAAGTAATTTTGGAGATGGCAAGCTAGGAATGTTGAGTCTTCAAACTGACCTTACACAAATGACAGGGAAAATGGCTTTTTCATTTGTTAAGAAAATACTTGCAAATTACAATGTTCACTGATTGTGGTATGTGTTCCCTGAGATCTGCTCCCCACCATCACTCTGTATGACGATGCAATGGGTACATGTGTATATCCCTGGAGTCAAAGACACAGTGACAGCAATGAGGAGCACACAGAAAAATACAATGAAATAAGATGGATAAGAACTTAAAAAATAAAAGAAAGAAAGAAAAAAGACACAGAACAATAAAAGCAGAAACCAAAGCAAAAACAACTGAACACACACACACACACACACACACACACACAGACATACACACATCCCAAAACAGACTGGAATAACAACAAAGTGAAACAACAACAACAAAAAAAAAAAAACAGGAAAACTAAACACATACACACATGCCTAGCACAAAATGAATGGAGAAGAAAAACAGAAAGATCAGGGGGGAAAAAAAAAAGGAATTCTGATTGAACCTTCACACATTTATTGACACACATCTTAAACTAAAAAAATAAAAACAAAAGAACAAAAACTGGAAGATGAACACTCAATCAACATTCAATCATTCACATATACACATAAACAGAAAACAAAAGAAGAAAAAGAAAAAGAAAAAAAGGGGGAAATGCAGATCAAACCCTCACATACACATTCATGCACAAAGGAAAAATATTTTTAAAATAGATGAACTAACAAATAGGCAAACAAAATTGTTTTAATTAAAAAATTGAAAATTAAAAATTTTTAAAAGAAAAAAAAAAAAACCCTGCCCTCTTGTGGCAGGCTCTGTAATTGTTCCTCTCATCTGCTCTCTCCTGCAGAGCTTCCACCTCTTTCACTCTCTCCCTAGTGTCCCAAGCAGGGAAGGAGGAGGGGCAGTGGGGTGGGGTGAGGCTGCAGTCCTCCCCTCCCAACTGGACTGGATAAAAAAATGTGGGTACATATACACAATGGAATATTATGTAGCCATAAAGAAGGACAAACATATGGACTTTGTAGCAACTTGAATGGATTTAGAGTCAATCATACTCAGTGATCTATTACAGAAACAAAGAACAGAGTACCATATGTTCTCACTCATAAGTGGACCTTGAAGATTTATCATAATACTATAAGAAAGGGATTGGCAGTAGGGAGAAACTGCCAGGGGAGTGGGGGGGTGGGATTGGCAGTTGAGGGAAACTGCCAGGGGAGGAAGGGGCACACCTCATCAACAAGGGTACCTGCATAATGAACATTTGTATACCTAACCCTGAATTGTACCCCACGTCTTTAAAATAAAATAAAATAAAATTTTCTAAATGGCAAGAAGAAAAAACGAAAATACCTTCCACTCATGCATCCAAATGTTCTTTAAAAAGTATATCCTCTCTTATTCAGGTCATTTTTAATTTTTGATAGAAGAAAAGTAAATGTGTATTTTAAAATATTCTGTTCTTGATCTTTTATTCACAAAAGCACAATTTAAATAAAAATGATAAGTTTTATCTAATGATCTTTTGCTTTAAATAGAACTCTGGCTACAAAAATGTATTTTCCAAGTGAAAAAAACATTGTGGGTTTTACCCCCAATAAAAGTGACATAAGAAAATGCTTTAAGCTAACTAGACACAATTGCTTTTATTTTTCTCCCTCCTTTGCCAAATTCGTGTCTAATTTTAATTTAATTAAATGTTAAATAGTAAAATTCTTTAAAACTAAAATTACTGGAAAATTACATCCTGTTTAATTATAAAACATTACACTTAATAAGTCATATTTGTGATATGTAGTAAACAATTCTTTTGTTTTAATGATTGTTTACTAATGACAAATGCCTTTAACAAGATCCCCAGACTCCACCTAAACATTACCACATTTAATAAAAACAAGAGCCTCAGTTTCTAAAAATGTGTCAGTACAGACAAGATCAGAACAGTTTTTCTTTCTATGCTCTCGTTTCTCTCACATGTATGATTAATACAGCTTAAAAACTGCTGAAATTTAGCTAAATACATCAAGCCCCAATTACAAAAGTCAAGCATTTTCATGACTATAATGCAGATCAAATAACATCAGTATACAGAAATGCATAGTCTTACTATAACTATAGTTTTAATCTTGAATGTAATATAATTCTATAAAACCTCTATATAATATGAACAGTCTTGTTTTCATACCTAATAATAGATGGAAAGCAGAAGTTACTCATTTGAATCAAGGTAAAAATGACAGACATGATACTTTTTAAAATCTTACCTCTGTAAGTCGAACTATCATGGCTTTTATTTTCACTGAGAATCCGGCATAAATGCAAACTAGAATCAAAAAGAAATAATCCACATCAATGTCCAATCTTAACACTAGATGATTCTTACATAGCAAATTACATAAACTAAAAAATATATGGGTTTTGAAATAAAGTATGGGAAAAAATATGTGTGTGTGTGTGTGTATGTGTGTGTGTGTGTGTGTGTGTATCTGATCTGTTTAAATACATAAGTCTATAATGACAGAACAAACCTAAAAACCCTAATTGGTCAGAATTGGAGAATGCTAGTGAATTAACTCATTATTCTGAAAACTGGCAATTAAATTTTTAACAAAAATCAGGTCAGGCACAGTGGCTCATGCCTGTAATCCTAGCACTTGGGAGACCAAGGCAGAAGGATCACTTGTGACCAGGAGTTCAAGACTCTAACCGAAAAAAAAAAATTTGGTGGGAGTGACATCAGCAAAACAGCAGAATCAAAAGCCCTAAACCCTCTCTGCTCCCACTAAAACACCCACTCAACAACAGCATACAAACCAATCTCCTTTATGAGAACCACAGAAAACAACTGAGACTCCTAAACCAAAGACAAGCACAAGCAAGCCGACCTGCACCAAAGTAAAATTCATGCCATATTCACCACAGTCCCTTCCCACAGCTCACCACCACAAGATCAGGCAAACCCCACTCCCACCCCCCGCAACCGAATTCTCCCTGCAGAAGGCAAAAGAAAATTGGACTGTATATCCAATAATCTGATTCTTCCAAGTGAGGGTTAGGGAGCAGGCTGACAAAGGGACTACTATCTTGGTTGTCTTGGAACACAGATGGGATCTGGCATACTCTAGTTGCCTGGGGGCTGCTGAGAACAAAAAAAGAGCTGGATAGAAAATATGCCGTTGCTCCAGAGGACCCACACTATAACCATCAAAGGACGATATAGCTCAGCAACTTCTCCCACAATAAAGAAAGAAAAGAATGGATCACCCATCCAACACTCTTACTTTTGGAAAGACTGCTTGAGATATTGACTTCTGACTACACTTAGACTCAGGGCACTAATTGGACACAGGCATACTCAAGATGCCTGAGGGAACCACTGCGAACAAAAAAAGAGCAGGGGGGGTGTGGTACAGCGAGTGGACATAAGAGAAAGCAAAAGATTTAAAATTCCTGAAAGAAAGAAACCAGCAAATCCCTCTTATTAGAAATCTATATGTACAAGACCAGAGAAGAAACATTCACAGAAAAGGTTGGAGAGACCTACAGAATCTCTAGCTGGGATGACCAGTGAATGTCTTCTCTTGTACATGGTCAATCAAAGGACCAAAATAAATCTCAAGAAACCAACCCTAAAGAAACAAAGTATATAAGCCGGTCACAGTGGCTCATGCCTGTAATGGCAGCACTTTTGGAGGCCAAGACAAAGGACTGCTTGTGCCCAGGAGTTCAGAACCACCCTGGGCAACATAATGAGACCCTATCTCTACAAAAAATCAAAAAATTAGCCAGGTTCGGTGGCTCAGCCTGTAATCCCAGAACTTTGGGAGGCTGAGGTGAGTGGATTGCCTGAGCCTGCGGGTTCGAAACCTGGCTGGGCAACTTGGTGAGATCTCATCTCTACAATAAAATAAAAAATTAGCTGGGCATGGTAGCGCGCACCTGTAGTTCCAGCTACTTGGAAGGCTAAGGGGGAAGGATCGCCGGAGCCCAGCAGGTGGAGGCTGCAGTGGCCGGGAGTGGCCACTGCACTCCAGTCTGGGTGACAGAGTGAGATTCCAACTCAAAAAAACAAAACAAAACAAATCAAAAAAATTAACCAGGCACAGTGACATGCACCTGTAGTTCCAGTTACTCAAGAGGCTGAGGTGGAAGGATCACCTGAGTAAAGGAGGCTGAGACTGCAGCAAGCTATTATGATGCCACTACATTTAAACCTGGGTGACAGAGTAAGACCCTGACTCAAAAAAAAGCACATAAATTATCTGGCAAAAAATTAAAAATAATCATAAAGATGGCTAAACAAGTTCAGAAAAATTATGTATAACGAAATGGGAATTTCAACAAAGAGAAAATTTTTCTTTAAATTGGAGTCAAAGAATACCATAAATGTACTGAAAAATTCACTAGAGGAGTTCAACAGCAGACTTCATAAAGCAGAAGAAAAAAAATTCATGAACTGGCTGGGCACAGTGGCTCATACCTGTAATCTCTGCACTTTGGTAGGCAGAGGTGGGAGGATTGCTTGAGGCCAGGAGTTCAAGACTAGCCTGAGTAACACAGCAGGATCTCATCTCCACAAAATATTTTTTAAAAATTAACTGGGTGTGATGGTGTACACCTGTGGTCTCAGCTACGTGGGAGGTTGAGATAGGAGGAAGGAACACTTGATCCCAGGAGTTCAAGGTTGCAGTGAGCTATGAGCACACCACTACACTTGCCTGGACAAAAAAGTGAGATCCTGTCTTGAAAAAGAAAAAGAAAAACAGAAAAAAAGTCCACAAATCTGAAGACAGGTCATTTGAAATTACCCAGAGGAGCAAAAATTAAAAAGAATGAAAAATAGTGAAGAAAGTCAAAGGAACTTCTGAGACACCATCAAGTGGAGTTAAGCAGGTGGGATGATTGTATAAAGAAATACTAGCCAAAAACTATACAAGTCTGGGGAAGGAAATAGACATCCAGGTTGAAGAAGACCAAACATGCCCCAAAAAATGATAAACCCAAAAAAGTTCACACCAAGACACATTATATTCCAATATTCAAAAATCAAAAACAAATGGGAGAAATGCTGAAGCAGCAAGGGAAAAGTGAAACGCTACATACAAGGGAAACTACATAAAACTCTGTAGTACTACACACAGTGGAGAATGTCATTTTTTTTAAAAAAAGACTATTAGCAGATGTCTCACCAGTAATTTTACAGGCCTGAAGTGAGGGGGAAGATAGATTAAAAGTGAAAAGAAAAAAAACTGCCAACCAAGAATACCATATTGGACAAAAACAGTTATCCAAACATGTAAAGACTTTCTCAGACTAAAAAATAAAAAGCTGAAGGAGTTCAACAGTAAGCTGAAATGAGAAGGTGTTAAAAAAAAAAACATGAAAGCATATCAAAATATAAAGCTCACTGACAAAAGTAAATATATAGACAAATACAAAATACTATAACACTGTATACATACACATATATGCACACATACACATGAATATATTTGACAAAACTGGGGAGAAAAAGAGCAACACAATAGTAGTAGAAAATTCTATGCCCACTTTCTTTTTTTTTATAATCAATATTTGTTTATGATATTGTGGGGTACAGTTAAGGGTTAGGTATACAAAAATGTTTCGTTCAGGCACCCCTTGTTGATAAGAGGTGTCTCCCTGTCCCCAGACAGATATTTATTACCACTAATCCCATCTCCCCCTCATAGTTTCCCACTACAATCAGTCATTTTCTTGTAGTATTACATGGGATGTTCAAGGTCCATTATATGAGTGAGAACATGTGATACTCAGATCTTTGTTTCTGTGAGAGGTCACTCAGTATTATAGACTCTAGTTCCATTCAGGTTGCTGCGAAATTCATGATTTTGTTCTTTTTTATGGCTGCGTAGTATTCCATCGTGTATATGTACCACATTTTTTAAATCTAGTCCTCTTTTGAGGGGCAGCATGGTTGATTCCAGGTTCTTACTCTTGTGAACAATGCTGCGATAAACATACGTGTGCAGGTATCTTTTTTATAGAGTGATTTGAGTTCTTCAGGGTATATTCCCAGTAGGGGGATTGCAGGGTCATATGGGAGGTTGATATTTAGAGCTTTTAGGAATCGCCACACTGCTTTCCACAGAGGTTGTACTAGTTTACACTCCCACCAACAGTGTAGAAGTGTTCCCTTTTTGCCACACCCTCTCCAGCAACTGTTATTTTTTGAGTTACTGATAATTGCCATTCTGACTGGAGTTAGGTGGCATCTCAGTGTGGTTTTGATTTGCATCTCCCTGATGATTAATGAGGTTGAACATTTCTTCATGTGTCTGTGGCTGCTCAGATGTCTTCTTTTGAGATGTGTCTGTTCATATCTTTTGCCCATTTTATAATGGGGCTGTTTGGGTTTTTTTCAGCACATTTGAGTTCCTTGTAGATCCAAAATGTTAAGCCTTTGTCAGACCTGGAGTTGACAAATACTTTTTCCCAGTCTGTAGGCTGTCTCCTTGCTCTCTTAATGGTTTCTTTGGCTTTGCAGAAGCTTGTCAGTTTAATGAGGTCCCACTTGTCTCTTATCTCTTATGGCCTCTGCTTTTCGGGTTTAACTCAGGAATTGGATGCCAGTTCCAATTAGGAATTGGATTCCAGTTCCAACTTCCATAAGGATGTGTACTGCATTTTCTAAAGTTCTTATGGTTTGAGGTTTTACGTTTAGGTCTCTGATCCATTTGGAGTTAATTTTTGTGTATGGGGATAGATAGGGGTCCTGTTTCAATCTTCTGCATGTAGTCAGTCAATTTTTCCAGCACCATTTACTGAATAGGTTCTCCTCTCCCCAGTGGTAGGTGGTGGAGGCTTTGTCGAAGATGAGTTGGTTGAGAAATTGAGGTTTTGCTTCTGGAATTCCACTTCTATTCCATTGATCGATATGCCTGTTCCTATACCAATACCAAGCTGTTTTGATGATTGTAGCTTTACAGTAAAGTTTGAAGTCTGGTAATGTGATACCACCTGCTTTGTTTTTTTGCTGAGGATTGTTCTGGCTATTCTTGGTTGTTTGTGTTTCCATATGAATTCCTGTGTTGTTTTTTCTAGATCTGAGAAGAATGTTGCTGGTAATTTGATGGGTATTGCATTGAATCTGTAGATTGCCTTAGGTAAGATGGACATCTTCACAATATTGATTCTTCCAGTCCATGAGCATGGGATATTTTTCCACTTGTTTGTGTCATCTTTGATTTCTTTGAGCAGTGTTTTGTAGTTTTCATTGTAAAGGTCTTTCACGTCTCTGGTTAGGAAGATGCCAAGGTATTTCATTTTTTTTGTGGCTATTGTGAATGGAATTGTGGTTTTTATTTGGGTTTCTGTTTGTTTATTATTGGTGTAAAGAAAAGTGATTGTCTTTTGCACATTTATTTTATATCCTGAGACTTTGCCAAAGGCCTTTATCAGTGTAAGGAGGTTTTTGACAGATTCTCTTGGGTTTTCAAGGTACACAACCATGTCATCTGTAAAGAGAGATAACTTGACTTCCTCTTTTCCTATTTGGATAGCCCTGATTGCCTTCTCTTCTCTGGTCGCTCTAGCCAGGACTTCCAATACTATATTGAACAGGAGGGGTGAGAGTGGGCATCCTTGTCTTGTTCCAGTTTTCAGGGGAAATGGTTCCAATTTTTGCCCATTTAGGAGTATGCTGGCTGTGGGTTTCTCGTAGATGGCTTTTACTATTTTGAGGTATGTTGCCCGTATGCCTAGATGTTCGAGGGTTTTTACCAAGAAGGGGTGCTGGATTTTATCAAAAGCTTTTTCTGCATCTAATGATATAATCATGTGGTTTTTGTTTTGACATCTGTTGATGTATTTAATTACATTTATGGTTTTACGAAAGTTGAACCAGCCTTGCATCCCAGGTATGAAGCCTACTTGGTCATGAATGATGATTTTTGAGATGTGTTGCTGAATTCGGTTTGCTAGGATCTTGTTGAGAATTTTAACATCTATGTTCATCAAAGATATTGGCCTGTAGTTCTCTTTCTTTGTTGGGTCTTTACCTGGTTTGGGTATCAATGTGATGTTAGCTTCATAAAATGATTTGGGGAGAGTTCCATCTTTTTCAATCTATGCCCCACTTTCAATAAGAAATAGAAAATCCAGACAAAAGATCAGTAAGGAAAAAGAGGACTTGAACAACACTATAAACCAAATGGACTTAACAGACATATACATAACATTCCACTCAATACAAGAAGAATACATACCCATCCTTCTCAAGCACACATAGAACTTTTTCCAAAGATCCCATGTTAGATCACAAAAAACTTAACAAATTTTAAAAGACTGAAATCATATCAAATCTCTTATCCATCCATGTAATTAAACTAGATATCAATACCAAAGGGAAAACTGTAAAGTTCACAATTATGTAAAATTCTGTTAAATTTAGAATTATGTTTATTTTTTATTAAACAGACTCTTGAACAACTAACGATCAAAGAAAGAATCAAAAGAGAAATTAGAAAATACTCTAAGACAAAAGAAAATAAAAACACAACATACCAAAACTTAAGAGATTCAGCAAAAACAGTACTAACAGGAAGGTTGGTAGCAATAAATGCCTACATTTTTAAAAATCTCAAATAAACAAACTCAAAACTTCAAAGAACTAGAAAAAGAAGAGCAATCTAAACCCAAAGTTAACAGAAGAAAGGAAATTATAAGAATTAGGGCAGAAATAACTGAAATAGAAAAGAAAAAGAAAAAAATTAATAAAACTAAGACTTGTTTTTTTAAAAGATCAACAAAATTGACAAAACTTTAGCTAGACTAATAAAGAAAAAGAGAAAATTCAAACAAAATGAGAAATGAAAGAAAACTACAACAAATGCCACAGAAACAAACAGAATTATAAGAGATTCCTCAATCACGATATCAAAGCCAAACAAAAACATTGCAAGAAAAGAAAATTACAAGTTGGGCACAGTGCCTCAAGTCTGTAATCCCAGAACTTTGGGAGGCTGAGGCGAGATGACTGCCTGTGACCAGGGGTTCGAGACCAGCCTAGGCAACTTGGCAAGATCTCGTCTCTAACAATAAATCAAAAAACTAGCCAGGCATGGTGGCACATGCCTGTAGGTCCAGCTACTTGGAAGGCTGAGGTGGGAGGTCACCTGAGTCCAGCAGGTCAAGGCTGCAGTGGCCTTGACTGTGCCACTGCACTCCAGCCTGGGCAACAGAGTGAGACTCCAACTCAAAAAAAAAAAAAAAAAAAATCACAGGTCGGCTGGGCTCGGTGGCTCAGCCTGTAATCCCAGCACTTTGGGAGGCCTAGGTGAGTGGAGTGCCTGAGCCCCGCAGGTTGATGCTGAGGTGGCCGTGAGTGTGCCATGGCACTCCAGCCTGGATGACAGAGTGAAACTCCAACTCAAAAAAAGAAAAAAAGTACTACAGGTCAATAACTCTTATAACCATAGATGAAAAAAATCCTCCACAAAATACCAGCAAATAGAAATCAACAGCACATTAAATGGATCATTCACCACGATCAAAAAGGATATATCCCTGGTATGCAAAGACAGTACAACATACACTCAATGACACACCACATTAACAGAATGAAGGACAAAAATATTATGATAATCTCATTAGATGCAGAAAAAACATTTGATAAAATTCAACACACTTTCATGACAAAACTCTAAATAAATTATGTATAGAATGTACCTCAACACAAAAAGGTCATATATCACAAGCCAACAGTCAACGTTATATACTAAATCACGAAAAGTTAAGTTTTTCCTCTAAAATCAGGAATAAGATCACTCGTACCACTTCTATTCAGCACAGTACTAGAAGTCCCTGCCAGAAAAACTTGGCAAAAAGAGGAAATAAAAGTCATCCAAACAAATTTTTTTAAAAAGTCATTCAAACAGAAAAAGAAATGTAATTGCCTCTGCTGACAACATAAACTTATATTTAGGAAACCCTAAAGACTCCACCATAGAACTGTTAGAGATAATAGATACAGTAAAGTCACAGAATACACAACCAACACACAAAAATAGGTAGTGTTTCTATATACTAACAACGAACAATCTGAAGAAAATTAAGAAAACTATCCCATCTAAAATAGCTACAAAGGGACTGGGCTTGGTGGCTCAGCCTGTAATCCCATGCTTTAGGAGGCCGAGGTGAGTGAATTGCCTGAGCCCGAGGGTTCAAGACCCGCCTGGGCAACTTGGCAAGACATCATCTCTACAATAAATAAAAAAAAATTAGCCAGGCATGGTAGCGTGCACCTGTAGTTCCAGCTACTTAAGGAGGAAGGCTGAGGCGGAAGGATCACCGGAGCCCAGCAGGTTGAGGCTGTGGTGGCCGGGAGTGGTCACTGCACTCCAGTCTGGGCGACTGAGTGAGACTCCAACTCAAAAAAAAAATAAAAATAAATAAAATAAAATAAAATAAAATAGCTACAATACTAAAATAAAACATAATACTTAAGAATAAAATTGGGGGGTGGGATTGGCAGTTGAGGGAAACTGCTAGGGGAGGGAGGGGCATACCTCATCAACAAGGGTACCTGCATAATCAATGTTTGTATACCTAACCCTGAATTGTACCCCACATCTTTATAATAAATTTTTTAAAATATATTTAACCAAGGAGGTAAAAGATCAGTACACTATAAACTAGCAAAAATTGATGAAAGAAACTGAAAATACAAATAAATGAAAAGATAGCCTATGTTCATTGATTAGAAGAATATTGTTAAAATGTCCAGACTACACAAAGATATAAAGACTCGGCACAATCCCTATTAAAATTCTGATGATATTTTTCACCGAAATAGAAAAAAAATCCTAAAACACACATGGAACCACAGAAAAAAAACAAATAGCCAAGGCAATCTTAACCAAAAGGAACAAAGTCAGGCTGGGCTTGGTGGCTCACACCTGGAATTCCAGCACTTTGGGTGGCAGACAGGAAGTTTGCTTAAGCTCAGGAGTTCGAGGCCAGCCTGGGCAATATAGTGAGACCTCATCACCACAAAATATGTATATATATATATCACCTGTAATTCCAGCAATTTGGGTGGCAGAGGCAGGAAATTCACTTGAGCCCAGGAGTTCAAGGCCAGCCTGGGCAACATAGTGAGACCTCATCACCACTATATATATATATATATAAATATATATATATATATATATAAATATATATATATATATATATATATAAATTATTAGCCAGGTGTGGTAGTGTGTATCTGAAGTGCCAGCCACTCAGGAGGCTGAGGCAGAAAGATCACCTGAGCCCAAGAGGTCTAGGTGCAATAATTGTGATCATGCCACGCACTCCAGCCTGGGTAACAGTGAGACTCCAACTCAAAAAAATAAAGAAAACAGCAAAGCTGGAGGCATCATACTGTCTGATTTCAAACTACAGTTGGCCTTCCATATCTGTGGGGAATTGGTTCCAGGACCACTCCCACACACATCAAGTTCACAGATGCTCAATTCCCTTATATAAAATGGCATAATACAGTCAGACCTTTGTATCCTCAGGTTCCACATCTGCAGATTCAACCAACTATGGATGGAAAATACATATAATCGGCCTTCCACATTTGCAGGTTTTATCTGCAGTTGGTTGAATCTATGGATGCAAAACCTACAGATGAAGGCCAACTGTATATTACAAAGTCATAGTAATTAAACAGAACTTATCTCACACTGTATACAAAAATCAACTTAAAATGCATTAAAGAAAGAAACAGAATATCTGAAACAGTAAAACTCCAAGAAGAAAACAAGAGGAAAGTTATATGACATTGGTCTGGGCAATAAATTTTTGGATTTTATCCCAAAAGTCCAGGTAACAAAAGCAAAAATAAACAAATGAGATTACATCAAAATAAAAAGATTCTGCATGGCAAAAGAAACAAATAACAGTGTGAAAACAGTGTGAAAGAGACAATCTATGGATTGAGAGAAAATATTTGTAAGCCACACATCTGACAAGAGGTTAATACCCAGAATATAAAAGGAACTCAACTCAATAACAACAAAACAAATAACCCAATTTTAAAATGGGCAAAGAAGTTGAGTTGACAGTTCTCAAAAGACATACAAATAGCCAACAGGTATATGAGAAAATGCTCAATAATGTATTACTAATCATTAGGGAAATGCAAATTAAAACCACAATGAGATATCACCTCACATCTGTCAGAATGGCTATTATCAAAAAGACAAAAAATAAGCACTGGTGTAGATACAGATAAAACAGAACTCTTGTACACTGTTGGTGGGAATGTAAGTTAGTACAGCCATTATGGAAAACTGAATGGCGGTTCCTCAAAAAACTAAAAATAATAAAAGGATCATATACTATGACCAAGTGGGATTTATCTCTGAGATGCAAGATGGTTCAACATATGAAAATTCATCAATGTGATATACCCCAGAAAGAGGGATAAAAATTATACAATCATCTAGGATGGGCGCAGTGGCTCATGCCTGTAATCCCAACACTTTGGGAGGCCGACGCCAGCAGACTGCTTGAGCCCAGGAGTTCGAGACCAGTCTGGGAAACAGAGAAACCTAATCTCTATAAAACTATTTCTTTTTATAATCCATATTTTTTATTATGATATTGTGGGGTACAGTTAAGGGTTAGGTATACAAATACGTTGCGTTCAGGCATCCTTGCTGATAAGAGGTGTTTCCCCGTCCCCAGAAAGATATTTACTACCGTTAATCCCATCTCCCTCCCTCCCCATAGTTTCCCACTACTGTTAGTCATTTTCTTATAGTATTACATTGGATATTCAAGGTCCACTATATGAGTGAGAACATGTGATACTCATTCTGTGAGAGGTCACTCAGTATTATAGACTCTAGTTCCATCCAGGTTGCTGCGAAATTCATGATTTTGTTCTTTTATGGCTGCGTAGTATTCCATCGTGTATATGTACCACATTTTTTTAATCCAGTCCTCTTCTGATGGACAGCATGGTTGATTCCAGGTTCTTGCTATTGTGAACAATGTTGCGATAAACATACGTGTGCAGGTATCTTTTTTATAGAGTGATTTGAGTTCTTCAGGATATATTCCCAGTAGGGGGATTGCAGGGTCATATGGGAGGTTGATATTTAGAGCTCTTAGGAATCGCCACACTGCTTTCCACAGAGGTTGCACTAGTTTACACTCCCACCAACAGTGTAGAAGTGTTCCCTTTTCGCCACACCCTCTCCAGCAGCTGCTATTTTTTGAGTTGTTGATAACTGCCATTCTGACTGGAGTTAGGTGGTATCTCAGTGTGGTTTTGATTTGCATCTCCCTGATGATTAGCAAAGTTGAACATTTCTTCATATGTCTATTGGCTGCTCGGATGTCTTCCTTGGCATGGTGGTACTCACCTGCAGTCCCAGCTACTCAAAATGTTGAGGTGGAAGATCACCTGAGCCCAGGAGGTCAAGGTTGCTATGATCATTGTGATCATGCCACTGCACTCCAGCCTAAGCCACAGAGATCCCCAACTCAAAAAAAAAAAAAAAATTACACAATCATCTCAATAGATGCAGAAAAAGTTTTTGACAAAATTCAATATTTTTTCATGATTTAAAAAAATAAACACTCAACAACTAAAAATACAAAGAAATTACCTCAGCACAATAAAGGCCATATATGAAAAGCCCATTGATAACATCGTAGTCCCAAATGGTGAAAAACTGAAAGCTTTTTCTCTAAGATCAAAAATATGGCATAGATGTCCACCTCTTGCCACTTTTATTCATCATAGTATTGGAAGTCCCAGACAGAGCAATTAGGCAAAAGAAGAAATAAAAGTCATACAAATCAGAAAAGAAAAAGTTAAATTATCTCTGTTCACAGGTATGACAGTCTATGTAGAAAATCCTAAAGATTTCACACACAAAAATTGTTATAATAAACAAATTCAGTAAAATTGCAAGATACAAAATTCAGTTGTGCTTCACTTAAAAATGAACACTCTTAAAGGGAAATTAAGAAAACAATCCCATGTATGACAGAATCAAAAAATAAAGTATTCAAGAATATGAGAGAAAAAAACACTAGTACACTGAAAACTACAAAATGATGTTAAAAGAAATTAAAGACACAAATAAATGGAAAGGCACCCAAGGTTTACAGATTAAAAGTTGTAAAGTTGTTAAAAGTTCTATACTACCCAGGCCAGGAATGGTGGCTCATGCCTGTAATCCCAGCACTTTGAGAGGAGGAGGTAAGAGGATTGCCTGAGTCCAGGAGTTTGGGACCAGCCTGGGCAATTTGGCAAGATCTCATCTCTACAATAAATCAAAAATAAAATTAGCCAGGCATGGTGGCACCCACCTGTAGTTCCAGTTATTTGGAACAGAAGGATCACCTGAGCCCAGCAGGTTGAGGCTGTGGACTCCAGCCTGGACAACTCTGACTGAAAAAGCTTTATAGTACCCAAAGGGATCTAACAGATTCCCATGCTATCCCTAGTAAAATCCCATTTTTTTCCAGAAATACAAAAAAAGCAATCCTAAAATACATATTGAACCACAGAGAACTCTAAATAGCTGAAGCAATCTTGAGAAATAAGAACAAAGCTGGAAGCCCCACACTTCCTGACTTCAAAACACATCACAAAGCTACAGTAATAAAAACAGTATAGTACTGACATAAAAACAGATGTATTGATCAATGGGATTAAATTGAGAGCCCAGAAATAAATCCAACTGGTCGACAATGGTGCTAAAAATATACAATGGGAAAATGAGTCTCTTCAACAATGATGCTGGGAAAGCTGGATATTCACATGACAAAGAATAAAATTAAACTCTTATCTAACACTACACACAAAAATCAACTCAAAATGAATTAAAGAGACTTGCTACTCTAAAAAGCCATCTTTGTATTATTTCCAACCAGCGCTCTGCTTCCACAATTGCCTCCGCTGCATACCGCTGCCACTGCAGACTCCCACAGCTTTAACGCCAGAGTCCCCAAACTCTCATGTTATACTTAGTCCCTTGGACTGGAACATCAGTGTGCTCCACCATGTTAGTCACAGTCATGGACACCAGCTCAGAGATCCCCACCAAGCACTTAAGGGAGAAGGAAGCCGTGGAGGAGGTAGAAAATGGAACAGATGCCCCTGTTGACGGGAATGCTGATGAAGAAAACAGGGAGCAAAAGGCTGACAACGAGGCAGATGAAGAAGAGGAAGAAGGTGGAGAGGAAGAGGAGGAGGATAGAGATGAAGATGAGGAAGCTGAAGTCACTAGGGGCAAACGGGCAGCTGAGGATGATGAGGATGATGATGTTGATACTAGGAAGCAGAAGATAATAGAAAAAAAAAGAAGACCAATGAGGATGACTAGACAGCAAAAAAGAAAAGTTAGACTTAAAAAAAAAGCTGCCATGACCTATTCACCCTCCACTTCCCATCTCAGAATCTAAATGTGATCACTTCAAGTAGAGAGGCCCGCCGACTGGCCCACCACTAACAGCGCCACCTGCAGATGACATGTGTTCTCTACCACCCCACAAAAACCATGAGAATTTGCAATGGGAGAAAAAAAGAACCAAAACTTCCAAGGCCCTGCTTTTTCCTTAAAAGTACTTTAAAAAGGCAATTTGTATTTTTTATTTACATTTTATATTTTTGTATATATTGTTGGGGTCAGCCATTTTTAATGATCTTGGAAGACCAAACCAGCCTTCAGAGTGTTTTGTCCTATTTCTGACTTTACTAGTGGTGTGACCATGTTCATTACAATTTCAAAGGCGGAAAAAAAAGCCTTGTTAAAAAAAAATCAAAATCAACAAAATATCTTATTCTGAGCATTCCAGTAACTTTTTTTTACTCATGTACTCAGCTGTATTATAAGTACTTGGTTTCTATGAGATGGTTAAAAGGTCAAAGATAAAAGCTATCTTTTTTCCTTTTTGTCTATGAAGTTGCTGTTTTATTTATTTATTTACTTATTTATTTGGCCTGTTTGATGTGTGTGTGAAACAATGCTGTCCATAAACCAGAATTTCACTTTGCTGAGTTGTTCTTAAAAAAAAAAAAAAAAAATTTTAAAGAAAGAAATCTAAGACCTGAAATTGTAAAACTCCCAGAAGAAAACATGGGGGAAGCTTCATGACATTGGCCTTGGCAATGATTTCATGGACAAGACACCATAGGCAACAAAAGCAGAAATAGACAAGTGGGGCTAACATCAAACTAGAACACTTTTGCACAGAAAAGGAAACAATCAACAGAGTGAAAAGGCAACCAACGGAATGGGAGAAAATATCTGAAAACCATGTATCTAATAAGGGGCTACTATCCAAAACATAAAAGGAACTCCAAAAACACAACAGCAAAAAATAAACCAATTAACTTGATTTTTTAATGGGCAGAGAACTTGAATACATACAAATGCCCAATAGGTATATGAAAAGTTGTTCAACATTACTAATCATCAAGTACATGCAAATCAAAACCACAATGAGCTACCACCTCACACCTGTCAGGATGACCATTATATCCAAAAAAAAAAATACAAAAATAAGTGTTGGGGAAAATGTGGAGAAACTGAAACTATTGTTCACTGTTAGAGGAAATCTAAAATGAAGCAGGTTCCATGAAAAATAGTATTAGGTTTCCTCAAAAAATTAAAAGTAGAACTACCATAAGATCCAGCAATCCCACTTCTGGATATTTATCCAAAAGAATTTAAACCAGGATCCCAAAGAGATATCTGTGCTCCCACATTCACTGAAGCATTATTCACAATAGCCAAGAGGTAGAAATAACCTAAATATCCACCAATGGAAGACTGGATAAAGAAAATGTGGTATATATATATGAAATTGAATATTACTCTGCCATAAAAAAGGAAGTCCTATCATGCGTTATAACATAGATGAATTTTGAGAACAGTGTTAAGTGAAATAAGCCAGTCACAAAAGAACAAACACTACATGGTTCAACCTATAGTAGTATCTAAAGTAGTCAAAATCATAGAAGCAGCCGGGCTCGGTGGCTCAGCCTGTAATCCCGTGCCTTGGGAGGCTGAGGTAAGTGGATTGCCTGAGCCCGCGGGTTCGAAACCCGCCTGGGCAACTTGGTGAGACCTCATCTCTACAATAAAAATCAAAAAAATTAGCCAGATGTGGTAGCGCACGCCTGTAATTCCGGCTATTTGGAAGGTTGAGGCGGAAGGATCGCCGGAGCCCAGCAGGTCGAGGCTGCGGTGGCCAGGAGCGGCCACTGCACTCCAGTCTGAGCGACAGAGTGAGACTCCAACTCAAAAAAAAAATCATAGAAGCAAAAAGTAGAATGGTGGTTGCCAGAGGCTGGAGGGAGAGGGAATTGGGGAGTTGCTATTTAATGGTTATAAAGTTCAGGTCACAGAAGATGAAAAAGATCTAGAGATCTGCCGTACAACATTGGACTTATAATTAACAATACTAAACTGTTCACCTAAATTTTGTTAAGAAGGTCAACCTCGTGATTTTGTTTGTTTTTATTGTTTTATTTTTGAGTTGGGGGGTCTCATTCTGTTGCCCAGGTTGGAATGTAGTGGCACCATCAGGGCTCACTGTAGTCTCAACCTTCTGGGCTCAGGTGATACTCCCATCTCAGTCTTCCAAGTAGCTGTGACTACAGGTGTGCACCACCACACCCAGCTAATTTTTTTTTATTTTTTTGTAGAGACAAGGTCTCACTATGTTGCCTAAACTGGTCTCGAACTCCTGATTTCAAGCAATCCTCCTGCCTTGGCCTCCCAAAGTGCTGGGATTACAGGTGTAAGCCACTGCACCCAGTGTCATGTGTTTTTTGGTTTTTTTTAATCACAATTAAAAAAAAGTTATTAGGAAAATTTTTCTTTCTTTTTGATGGTTAAATGTAGAGTCTATTCAAGTACAGAGATTGAGGACAGCCACCTGAGAATACAGATTCCAAAAAGATAATAATTTTATTAAACCCTAAGCCCTGAGAACTTTTTTTTGTTTTTTTTTTTTTTTGAGCTGGAGTCTCACTCTGTCGCCCAGACTGGAGGGCAGTGGCCGCTCCCGGCCACCGCAGCCTCGACCTGCTGGGCTCCGGCGATCCTTCCACCTCAGACTTCCGAGTAGCCGGAATTACAGGCATGCGCTACCACACCCGGCTGATTTTTTTATTTATTGTAGAGGTGAGGTCTCGCTGCCCGGGTGGGTCTCGAACCCGCGGGCTCAGGCAATCCACTCACCTCAGCCTCCCAAAGGCGCGGGATTACAGGCTGAGCCACCGAGCCCAGCCGAGGACTTTTTTTAAAGAACATATCCTTTCAATAGTCTATGTGATGAAACATTTACATAAATAATTCCTGCCACACACCCAAATACTATGGTTGTCTACAGGAAAAACATTTGTGCAGTTGTCTGAATTACAAGCTGAACTAGCTTATTTTTATGGAACACCATTTTTTTACTTAAAAGAACAACTGACAAACTATGGTTATTCAGACTTGGGTCATTGGCAGGCATTGTCTCAAAAATGAATCATGTGAGCCTGTCACTTCAAGGAAAATGACAGAGTATTTGTTGCCAATGATAAATATAAGCTTCAAACAAAAACAAGAATTTTGACAAACTTGTTTCTGCCACCACAGGACTGTCTACTTCCCAATTCATAGAGACATTCCTGATCAGTTCAGTGATGACACAAAAGACTGTGTTTTTTGATACTATACAATGAAATATGTTAATATTTAAAAGAGCTGCATAATTCAGTGAACCAATATCTTCCAACTGACCAATACGTGACATTGCAAAATAACGCATGGGTAAAAGACATACCAAGTGAAAGAAAGACAAATGGATTTTAATTTTAAAAAGCACAAGAAGTTCACTAATATAGTTTCAGATTTAATGTTGAAACAAACCATCAACAAACTGCCATCTGATGAATTCTGACATGGCAAAATTCATCAAAGAAGAGCATGCTGAATTTCATAGGGCCTTTAAAAAAGAATATGCACAATTATCCAAAAAGGCTAATAAAATTCTCCTCCCCTTACCAACTACTTATGTGTGTGTGCCAACTTCATATACTTCAACCACAACAATATATTGCAACATCTACCTCACAGCAAAAAAGCAACACCAGGTAGATAACACTTAAAAAGAAAAATAATTAAGTTTCTAGAAGATTACAGGATAGCTTTATTAACCTGAGAGTCAAGAAAGACCGCTTAAACAGAAAAATTAGTAATCATAAAGCAAATGAGTAATAAATTTGACTAAAGTTAATACTTTCTGTTAATTAAGTCACCATTACAAGAGAGGATATATATAATAAGCTAAAGAATAAGAAAAGATAGTTGTAATACATTCAACATAACTCACAATGGGCTATAAAGCAGGGGTCCCCAACCTCTGGGCCACGGGTCTGTGGTTAGAACCTGGGCCACACAGCAGGAGGTGAGCAGTCGACCAGTGAGCAAAGCATCATCTGTATTTACAGCTGTTCTCCATCACTCATTACCGTCTGAGCTCCACCTTCTGTCAGATCAGTGGTGGCATTAGATTCTCATAGGACCATGTACCCTACTGTGAATTGTGCATGCAAGGGATCTAGGTTGTGTGCTCCTTACATGAATCTAATGCCTGATGATCTGAGGTGGAGTTGAGGCAGTGATGCCAGCACTGGTGAGTGGCTGCAAATACAGACTAACACTAGCAGTGAGGTTTGACTGCACAGAGACCATAATAAATCAATTGCTTGCAGACTCATATCAAAACCCCTATCAGTGAGTAGCAAGTGAGTTGTTGTACTTCAGTTATACAGCTGCATCTGATGTCAGGCTTTAAGTCAGAATCCGGTCCTTATTTTAGTCTACATGTGGCCCGCCTATTATTTTATTTACCACTTCCATCCGTACCTCTTTACCACACTGTGCACTTGTCTCAGTCAGTTTTGGTAAGCCCACAAGCTAACCCTAACCAAAAGGAGTAAAAAACAAACGTCACTGGAGAGCTTCTTTGAAAAGGGGAAAGACCCAATGATGAGATAGCAGAAGACTCTAAGACTGCCAAAAAAAAAAAAAAAGCTGCATTTTAAAGAAACACCAAGAGTCCTACTTAAATTACGGGTTCACTGCAACAAGTGATTCACATTCTCCAAGCCCACTATGTATAATATGTGGCGACCAGCTATCCAAAGAACCCATGAAAACTTCAAAACTGCTTCACTACACAGAGACCCAGCACCCTGCATTAAAAGATAAGCCTTTGAAGTTTTACAAAAGAAAAAAAAAAAATGAACACAAGGAACAGAAGCAATTATTGAAGATCATGGGTTCATCAAATGTGTCTGCACTGAAAGCGTCTTACTGGCTAACCACGTTGCTAAAGCTAAGAAGTCCTTTACTATTGGTGAAGAGTTGATACTGGCTGCTGCTAAGGGCATTTGCAATGAACTTTTAGGAGAGGCTGCAAAAAGGCAGCACGTGTTCCTCTGTTGGCGAGCAACATAACTAGACAAATTGATGAAATAGCAGAGGATATTGAGGCACAATTGTTAGAGAGGATTAATGAATCATGGTACACAATCCAGACTGACAAGTCTACCGATGTTGATAAGGTAACAAATGCTTGTTTTTGTGTGATATATTTTTCAGGAGGATGTGCATGAGAATATGTTATGTGCATTTTTTTGCCAATCAGTACCACAGCTGCAGAACCATTCTAGTCTTTAAATGATCAGGAAAACAGAATTCGTCATTTTGTGTCAGTATATGCACGGACAGAGTGGCTGCCATGACTGGACAGCTTTCTGGTTTCACTACTCAAGTCAAAGAGGTTTCTTCTGAATGTGAGTCTACACATTATGTCATTCATAGAGAAATGCTGGCTAGCCAAAAAAGGTCACCTAAACTTAATATTTTGCAGGATGTGATTAAAATTATCGACCACATTAAAGTACATGCCCTTAACTCACGTCTGTTTACGCAGCTCTGAGGAGATGGACACAGAGCACACGTCTTATACACAGAAGTGAGATGGCTTTCTAAAGGTAGATCACTGTCCAGAGTTTTTGAGTTATGAGAGCCACTCCAGAGATTTCTTTTAGAAAAACAGTCACCACTGCCAGCATATTTCAGTGACACAGACTAGATCACAAAACTTGCTTATTTGTGTGACATATTCAACCTGCTCAACGAACTCATCTGTCACTTCAGGGGAGAACAACAATTGTGTTCAAGTTGGCAGATAAAGTGGCTACATTCAAAACCAAACCAGAATTATGGGGGGTGATGAGTGAACACTGGGATTTTTGACATGTTTCAAACATTAGCAGAAATGTTTAAAGAGACTGAGCCAGGGCCTTCTTTCACTCAGCTGGTGCATGATCACCTATCTCAGCTTTCAAAAGAGTTTGAGCATTACTTCTCAACCACAAGACTCCCAAACTGAGAAGGAATGGATCCACAACCCATTTGTAAATAAGCCAGGTGAATCTACTTTGTCCATTTTAGAAGATCTTCAGAAGAGAGATCGCAAATGATGGTAGCCTTAAAAGTATGCTTGAGACAACTTCAAATCTCCATACGTTCTGGATTAAAGTCAAGGCAGAATATCCTGAGATTGCCACAAAAGCACTAAAGAACCTGCTTCCACTTCCAACATCCTATCTTTGTGAAGCAGTGTTTTCTGCAGTGACAGCAACCAAAACAAAGTAGACTGGACATACGCCACACACTTTGGGTGTCACTGTCTCCCATCACCCCCAAATGGGACCATCTAGTTGCAGGAAAACAGGCTCAGGGCTCCTACTGATTCTGTATTATGGTAAGTTGTATAATTATTTCATTATATATTACAATGTAATAATAATAAAAATAAAGTGCACAATAAATATAATGCACTTGAATCATCCTGAAACCATCCTCACCCCAACCCAGTCCGTGGAAAAACCATCTTTCACAAAACCAGTCCCTGATGCCAAAAAGGTTGAGGACCACTGCTATAAAGAATCCCTGCATATCAATGAAAGAAATGCAAACGGAAAAAGAGGCAAACAATATATTAAAGAAGTCCTTCAGAAGAAGAAAGAACTCCAAATGACCAATAACATATAAAAAGATGCTAATGAAAATATAAAACAGAAAAATATCATTACATATGTATCATATTGACAAAAAATTTTGAAATCTGACAATTTCAAATGTTAGTGAGGTTATGAAACAAACTCTCATATACTACTGATGTGAGTACATACTGAAATAGTGTGGCAGTATTAAAAGAGTTGAAGTTAAGTGTAACCTATAACCCGGATTCTACACTTAATATATATCTCAAAAAACACATGCTTGCATATGCCAAGACAGTTGTATAAAAATGTTTCTACTGCCAGAAACTAGAAACAAAAAAATTTTTTTCAACAAAAATATTTATCGACAAAACAGTGTAAGAAATAAATTGTAGTATACAATGGCATATCGTGCAACCAAGAAATCGAAAGAACTGCAAACAAGTAACACGGATGAATTCTAAAGATATGAATTTTTAAGCAAAAGCAGCCAGATACAACAGAATGTATATTCAATCATTTCACTTATATGAAGTTCAAGAACAAACTTAAATATATTGTAGTAAAACTGTAAGGAAAAGCAAAAAAGAGAAAAACCATAAATGTCAAGATAACGGTTACCACAAGGAAGGTGGGAAAGGTTTCACTAGGAAGGGAGATTATGCTATGTTGCCTTGACCTGGGTGTAAGTTAGGTGGGTGTGTTTTTTGTTTTTTGTTTTCTCAAAAGTAGGATTTATTGAGAGGACAAAAAAGCTCCCAGAGTGGGAGGGGACCTGAAGGGGCTGCCCAGGTGTGCATTTTACAGAGATTCTATAAGCTCTACATTTATGTTTTATGCACTTCTCTGTATTTTTGTTACATTTCACAATTTAGAAAAAAATCTTTTAAGTTGCACAAGGCTTTGAAGAAAAGACCAATGAATTCATATGCAAGAATTCATTGTATTTATCTTTTACATCTAGCTATCTTTTTTCTAGCCAATGAAACAAATAATTTTAAGACTTAAAGAATCTTATATATCACATCTAAGGCTAAATATGATGCCACATTATAATAATCCACAGAGATTATTCTGCAGATTACACATACTTTTGCAGCTCACCTCTGTGTCTTCTGATTATTTCAATACTCCATCATTAGGATATGAGCAGAGTAAGGTTATTAAAAGTCAATAGAGTAAACTTTTGCGGGTCAACAATTCTATTGTAGGTCTCATAAAATTATTTTCAAAAGCAAAAAATAAAAAGACAATGGAGAACAATTACTGTTCATAGTTTGAATTTTTCATTTAGTCATTAGTTTTTAAACACATCTCACTGAAAAATAATTTCTCCAAGAGCACCTTACAAACAATCAAATATAATTGTTTAAGTTTGATCCTAAGTAGTACTTGCAAATACTTCCCTGGAGAACTAAACAGGTCTTCCAATGGGTTGAGAACACTGGTTAAGCTTCTAATTTCGCAAAATATGTCAAACCTACCACAAGCTTATTTGGAATGTAAAATAAAATCAATCTTCCTTCCAGTGGCAACACAGAAATAACATCTGATTCAGGCTAGCATCAGACAATATAACCTAAAAATGTCTGTCATCAAGCTGTTTTTTTGAGAGTAGATATAAGTGTATCGAGATTGCTTCAATATTTACTATGAAATATTTACTATGAAATATTAAAACAATACCCTCTTATGGCTCCCACTTCACCTATAGGTTCAACTCCCTTTAAAATGTAATAGCAAGAAGCAACAAGTCTTTGAAAGAATTTAACAAGATCAAGTAATTCATCTTTCCCTTTGTACTCAGGCTATGAAAATGCAGTATCAAATATTCCTTCACACAGAAAACGAACAGGAAAAGAGAGAGAAAAAGAGAAAGATAAAATAATTTTTTAATGCCTTCTTATAACAATTCATTTGCTTCTTTGCATTTTCAATACCTTCATTTTCTATTTGTTTTAACAATCTCAATGCACGTCTTTTGGGATAAGCCTTCCTTCCAATGGTTGGGGGAAAGGGGTTGTGTCTGAGTTCCAAAATCCTACCTAACCTAATAGTACAGTCATCATTACATAACCTTAAGAAATAACTGAAATATAATTCTATATTTTCAGTCACTAGGCCACAAAAATATTCATTCGGATGCAGATGACAATGTTATCATGAACTATTAATTAGCACCTCAAAGATTCGTTCGAATTATGTATGGAATCACTAATAGGTTATTATGATGTGCCAATTTACTTGCAAACCAGATACTTATATTTCCCCAGTATAAAAGAGGTATTAGTAGCTATAGGAGGAAACTAAAAAGAATCACTGAGAATTTCCCGCATAAGATTTATCATTGCTCTTCTCCCTAAGTAATCCATTAATAGAATATCATCAAATATTCTTAAAGAAACAACTGTTTCTAAATGTTGCATTCGTCTTATTATACACTTGTCAGTTGTAGTACCCTAACCAAAATTATAGGGGAACAAACAAAACTATCTCCAACAGGTGCCCACTTTAATGTGGCTTTAAAATAATCAAATTTTCTGTCTCAGTTCAAATTATAATTTTAGTCCCTTAATAACTCCCAAATTATTTGCTTACCATTTTTCTGCCTTTTCATTTAATTTTTTAAATAAAAATCAAGAGAGGGTCTCGCTATATTGCCAAGCTGGTCAAGCAATCCTCCCACCTCCGCCTCCCAAGTAGATGGTATAACAGGTGCACACTGCCGCTCCTGGTATTCATTTGTTTCTCTTTTAAAACAGTTTAGTGCTATGGTGGAGATGTTGTCTCAAGTCCCTGAGAACAAGGACAGAATCTGCTTTCTGTCAAAGATCTATGAAAAACTGAATAAAATGCCTTAAGTTCTTTCAAGGACTTAAAGTATTTTGTGAATACTTCTTGTATATTTAGCTTTTCATCTGCTTCCCATTTTCCAGTAAAAAGGAAACACAGCACAAGCCTGAACTACTTGACTATGCTCACATCTCAAAGTTGGCTTCACATATAAAAGGCTGATGCTCATTTGTGCTTCACTTCATAAAAACAAGAGAAAAGAAACAGTTACATGTGGTTAAGCAAAGTGCTATCTCTATTCTCAAGGGTAGAGACATAAGCCACAAAAATGAATATTGGGATAAAATAGTTTTATCTTGAATAAACGTATATTTAGGAGAAAAGGAACAAGGAAAATTTTTTTAAAAAGACAAGTTTCTGCACTTACAATATGAAAAAGCACAAATATATTAATAGCACTCACTCTACCTTAACCCTAAAGCATTCTAGAGTAATATTTTTAACAAAGAAATCAGTAGCCTAGGTGATCTCCTGATATTGCTTCAATATTTCTGAAGAATGCACTTCTCTTCCTAGGAAAACAACAAGACTTATACTTAGCTCATGAATACAGATTGAAATGAGAAATTAAATGCCAAATGAAAACTAAGACAACAAGAAAAGATTTCAGATAAAGCTTTGGTTGAGTTTAAGGCAACTTTTGAACAAAAAAAAAAAAGCTCAACCACCAAGACTAAAATTTCTTAGAATGTTTATGTCCCACCCCCTTACTATTCCCTCCAAGAAATTCATGTCAGACAGCATTTATTGAACACCCAAATGTACTCAGATAAGTTCTGGAATGTCTGAAATCATTTAGTAGCAGCAGAAAAAGAATGGCAACCAAAATATTTGGCAATTAAATTTTAAAACTTTATTACAACTACCATTAAAACTTAAGACCTAACAAAAATTTCTAATTGAGATATGTAAATAAGTTTTTCAAACAGACATGTAGATGATACTCAACAAACACAAGTATTTCAAAATTAGACCAAGTATTGACATTAGGATATCATCTTCAGATTAAGAGCTTCGAATAGCAATTCTCTATTAATTTTGCTTATGATAAAGAAATGCTGAGCTCAGTGTTAATGATTCTTCTAACAACAGAATTCTCCACTGGATCCACCAATATATGTACGTTTATTAGCTTAATCATAGCAACGTCTATGCTAACAAAATTATCAGGAAACTAAAACTCTAATCCCAAAACTAAAATGATCAAATACATATCTTGCATATGCTGCAGAATTTGAAAGAGTTTACATTTAAATATAAGTATTACTAGAAATGACAATTATATTTTGGCAGTCCTCTGCCCTTCTGATTCCTCTTAGAAAATATCATTTTAAGAGTTCTATGAGCCTGGAGAGACCTCATCTCTACAAAAAATAAAAGAAAAATTAGCTGGGCATGGTGGCACGTGCCTGTAGTCCTAGCTACTAGAGAGGCTGAGGCAGGAGGATCCTTTGAACCCAGGAGTTCGAGGCTACAGTGAGCTATACCCCTGCCACGGCACTCCAGCCTGGGTGACAGAGTGAGATCCTGTTTAAAAAAATGTTTTAAAGAGTTCTATAAGTCGGGCGCGGTGGCTCAGCCTATAATCCTGAGCTTTGGGAGGCTGAGGTGAGTAGATTGCCTGAATCACGGGTTCGAGACCCGCCTGGGCAACTTGGCAAGACCTCATCTCTACAATAAATCAAAAATTAGCCAGGTGTGGCAGCGCGCGCCTGTAGTTCCAGCTACTTGGAAGGCTGAGGCAGAAGGATCGCCAGAGCCCAGCGGGTTGAGGCTGAGGCAGCCAGGAACGGCCACTGCACTCCAGTCTGGGTGACAACTTAAAAAAAAAAAAAAGAGTTTTATAATTTATCATTAAAAATGTAATTGGTATCTCTGGAAACATGAATTATTCAGATAGACAAAAAAGTTTTACTTTTCTCCTAAGTGACCTAACAAAACATTCTTTAAAGCCAAAATCACCCATCTAATAGACAGTTGCTTTTCTTGGATACAATTAAGAATTTGCCCTCTCTGACAGTCATAAAATACCCCATACATCTCATATGTTGCTTTTAACACTAGATGATGAGAACACTCCCAGAAAGACCTAATGCTGGTAAGAGGTGACACAAGAAATGAACTAACAACTTAATGAAATACATCACATTTTTTAAAGGATAATTTTCAGTCAAGTTTAAAGCTCATCTGTTAACTTATCTTGTTAAAAGGGAAATATTCACCCAAGATAAATGTTAAGTATTATATTCTAAAAGTCAAATTCATAAAAAGATTCACTAAAAATTTGGTGCACACTATCTTCGTTTTTAACATTTCCAGTTGCTGTTTTATATTTTTAAAGTGTTTTCAGACAAAGAGGAGTTTTTTGTAATGTATTTACAACACCATGTGTTCTAATGTGTTCTAAAATGAACACACTAACATCTATCTTTTTAATACCTGTTGCAAAACACAAAACTCTCAAGGTATGCCATATGCACAAAGTTCCCATAAAGAAAAGAAAGGTCAAATAAATGAAAATAAGTACTGAATGGTGATGTGTTTGACTATTTAAAGCAGTTCATTATGTCACACAACTTTAAATTCTCTTCACATAACAGAATGCAATTATAAAATGACTATACTGATTTGGATTTACTATAATTCAAACCACATTCCAGAAGCCATGCAATAACTATATACCTATAAGACCTTATAACAATTTTTAAGCAGCTCTTCAAACACAGGAACTATGACAGGTAGCCTGTATCATGTAAATATATATAAAGTGAGCCCAAAATTCCATTTTAACTAGATATTTCGAACTGCTACATCACTTTGCTTTTCTCCTACCACTGCCAGTCATAAGCCAAGCAGAATTTTCACCTCATAGCCCCATTCTAAGATGGTAGCAATAACAGTAAAACTGTCCGAAACAGTAGCTGAAAGGAGAAAGCTGAGCAATCTACAAAGATGACAGCCTCTAAATAAATGAGCTGGCTTTAAAGGTAAACAAAACAATGAACTGATTTATCAGTTTTGAGGGACAACTCTCATATGGATGAAGATGATCGTTTGAGTAACTTCCCACTTGCCTTCCCCAAACACGAGGGACTTGATAGCTATTTGTTAACTAGCACGTACAGGGATTTGGAAAAATGATCCTAACCGTTAAAAATAAACGCTTATCAAATAATATTCTGCCAGTTAATAAACCAAAAAGCACTCTAAACATATGCTGGGAGAAAGGTTGAACCAAAAGAAATATGAGACATAGTCCCTATCCATCAAGGGCCTCTCAATTCATTAGAGTGCAAGAAGGAGTCAGAGACCAATTAATTGCTAACCTGAGTGGTACAGGCTTTAAGTGCAAGAGCTGTCCTGAGAAGTTTAAATATCTAAAGGTTGGAATATTACTTTTAATAGCTATCACCTGAGCACTTACTATAAGCCAAGTGCTGTACAGGCATTATTTAGTCTTCACAACAATCTTTTGAATAACGTACTTATTATTCCCAATTTACTCAAAGGGAAACAGTCAAAGTGGTGAAGGAACTTACCCAAGGTCACTCAGCTAGTTAAGTGGCTAAGACAACCGCTTATTCAAGCAATTCTAGAGCTCACACTGTTAAGACTTCATAAAGCAGTGCGGGCGAGCGGGCGGGCGGGGGAGGAAGCCATATAGGCTGGCAATATTACAAGCGCAAGCTCAGGCAACGCGTTCCCAGCGTTTCGTTCCAAGCAACGAAGTTCCCAAGATTCGTTATCTTTCTCACCAACAACTGTAAACGGACTACTGGAGTGAGGCGCCGGGGAAACGCCGACAAAAAATGGCTAACAAGAGTTAATCGCACTCATCCAGGGTTGAGCTTCAGCTTTTAAAGCTAGTCAGAGAAGGAAACTAAAACTTAGTTATTTGTCTTTAAATCTGTGGTTTGCTTTGCTGCTTAAACGATTCTTTCTGGGGAAGGTAGGGCAGGGAGCGCTGAAACATGGAGCGAGGGAACCGCGGGTACGGCAAATTACTCTTTTCTGTATTATTGAGAAAAAAATAAGTTTTATGACTAAAGGAAGTGCGTTATCCTAGGTACTCGAGAAGCTTGGAGAGTTGCCAGAATTAGTTGCAGTCCCAGGACAAAATGGGGTTTAGGAAACATTTAATAACGAAAGTTGAATCCAACCCCGAAATATCTCTAAGGCGAAAAGACGGAGCAAAGAAACGCCGTAGATCTTCGGAGAAAGTGGCAATCCCCGCCACACTTCCCCACGGCGCCGCGCGAAGCCGGGACAGTCGAGAGACCGCTCCCCGGAGAACGTAGGGTACCAAGCCGGGCTCTTCACTACGCCCCGGGCTTCGCGGCAGCGAGCGGAGAGGAGGGGAGGGAGTCCGGGACGGTTCGCCCTCCTCGGACTTCGGGCAGAGGAGGCGCCAGGCTCCAAACTGCGGAGTCGAACGGGTGCAGAGTGAAGAAATGGGACAGAGAGACACGGAAAGTCCGAATCGCCCCGGCGCAGCCCCGTAAAGAGAAAGAAGCCAAGTGAGCCCAAGCAGAGAGGGACAAAAAGAGACCAAGAGGGAGCGCGGGGACCCGCAGGGGCGAAACGCGAGTTCTGCTAAGAGGCTAAAGGAAGCCGAGCTTACCACTGGCACCGGGGACTTCTGAGAGCCCAGGGAAGGAAGGAGGTCAGTGACGGTTAACAGCCCCTCTCCTCACCGAGTTCGAAACTCCCAGCGAACCATTCACACCCGCCACCCGGATAGGGAAGGAGGCACGTCTTTTCCCCGCAACCTCCCGCCAGTGCGGCTGTCGCCCCGGGCCCGGTCGGTCGTGCGCCCCTCTCCGGTCCGAACACTCACAATTCGCCTCTCCCTGATTTCTCCCAATTCTTTATCCACTCTGCGGGAACAACCACAGTTGCGGCCGCCATCTTCCTCGCACCAGTAGCAGAAGCCCGGATGTGTAGCACGCGAGCAAGGGGTCAAAGGGGAGCACCGCCCACGAGGAATGCCGGGAGCTGCGAATTCGGTTTTCGGTTTCCCGCCCAGCTTTTCTCCCCACCAGGCGGAAGCCCGAGGCCAGTGGCCAACGACACGGAGGAGTCGCGAGGGCCCCTTCTCTAACTGACTACGCTGCTCGCGCCTTCCGCAGTCGGCGTTCTTACTTCCCTTTAGAATACCACGAGTCGACTCATGGGTCTTTTCTGCAGTAATTACCTAAGACCACTAATTCAAACGTATTTTTCAACCGGGTGGGTGACTCATAACTGTAATCTCAGCACTGTGGGAGGCTGAGGAAGGATTCCTTGAAGCCAGGAGTTTGAGACCTGCCTAGGTAGTATAGTGAGACGACCCCTACCCCACCGGCTCTCCCATTCCTACCAAAAAAAAAATAGCCAGGTGTAGGGACATGTGCCTACACTCCCAGCTACTTGGGAGGCTGAGGCGGAAGGATCGCTTGAGCCCAAGAGGTCGAGGCTGCGATGAGCTGTGATGGGGCCACTGCACTCCAGCCTGGGGCAACATAGGAGACTCTCTCTAAAAAAATTTATTTTTTAATTTTTTTAAGGTTTTTTCGAGCACCTTCTGTGTGCTAGACTGGGGACAGAGAAATAATAAGCTATGATGCCTACCAGGAGCTCACAGTCTGAGGGAAAGACAAATATAAACAGATAAATTGCAATACGCCCTGCTGACTGCTGAGATAAAAGAAATTAATCTAGGAGCCACTGACTATATGGCAAGCATTATAATAATACAATGGCTACTGTGTAGCCCTGGGAAACACGGATCCACAAGTTCTGACACCTGCGTTGGCCTACCTTTGGCTAAACTGGGGAATGTTAGGGTACCGAGGGTGAGGGTGGATGGAGAGGGGTGCAGCACCACCGTAGTCGGCATGCCAGAGGTGCGTGCTGGCAACCAGAGATCCGAGTAATGCAAAGATTTGCAACACACAAAGAGGTGAAAGAAGAAAAGATTTATTTAAGAACGGTTCACTTCCCACAGACAGGAAGCAGGCCTACACTCTAGATGAATGTGGCCCCGTAGCCCCTCGAGCCTCAGCTTTAATCCTTTCCCCTTGGAGGTGTTGCAATCAGGTAGATGTGACTGCTGTGACTTCCTTACTGACCACCTGCGAATGTCTTGGAGACCCTGTTACACAGAGACCCACTAATGTCTGTCCATATTATCACAGCCCCTAGAGAAGGGCGTGACAAGGATTCTAGTGCTCCTATACATTCCTGAACGACATTCCTTAGAGCTAATGGAGGGTGCACTTCCCCTTATCTCCTATGCATTCCCAGTGGGTAGCTTCAGGGTATCCTTGACTTCCTGTAGACAGTGCCCAATCTACTG
Source organism: Cephalopachus bancanus (assembly GCA_027257055.1). Taxonomy (NCBI): domain Eukaryota; kingdom Metazoa; phylum Chordata; class Mammalia; order Primates; family Tarsiidae; genus Cephalopachus; species Cephalopachus bancanus. The sequence continues at coordinate 79,929 of JAPVLO010001502.1, read as the reverse complement.
GAAGATTGAATCCCCACCTGCTCCCCCTTCTGAGTGGTCACAAGTACTGCGATGTGCATTAACTTGTAATCACAAGTTTCGTGACTTGTACAATCCTTGCCCAATGCATGGTATCTTAGGCCTTGTAAACTCCCTTTACTCTAGGCAAGCTTGATTGCTGCTTCTGTGGGCCCGATTGATAAAAGCTATGAGATACCTCTGATGCCTGGCACCAGGAAGTCTGGACAGAAAACCCTGAGAGGGGGTCCTGGTCACCATGCACCTAGTATACAATGGGTTGATACTGGTCATGCTTGAAAAAGTCTGAGTTTCTAAAAAAGACAAATTACAATAGGCCAGTGCCTGTCATGCTTAAGGAGTCTGTGTTTCTGAAAAGACAAAGTCAGCAAAGTTAATCTTTACCTAAAATATGCATTTCTCCAAAACATGGCTTCTACTTCTTCCTCATCATGTCAGCATTTAAGAACAAAATTAAAAATGGCTTCCCGCTCTCAGTCTGTCCTTTCAGGGGGAACAAATAAAATTACCATGAATATTCGTGGTTTCTTCTATAACCTGTTGAATATGTATATTTAGCCAAACCGTTCAGCATAAAGCTCCTACGCCTCTTCTCCTTTGAAGTGCCTGTCTCTAGTCTTTGCTGTAGTCTGTGCTTCCTAGACTGTGGGATGGCTACTCTACAAGTTGTAACCCTTTACAAGAAATAAATCCTCCTTTCCCAATTTATAAATTGTGTGATTTTTTTTCAATTAACAAGACAAATGGACATCATGTGACTTGTGATGAGGTGCTAAGGAAAACACAAATATTTAGTATTAATCATGACAAAAATTTACATAGTCTAATCATGAAGGAACATCAGACAAACGCTCATTGAAGGATAGTCTACATAGTTACTGGCTTATATGCTTCAAAATTGTCAAGTTCATGGTAGACAGACTCAGGAATTCTTCCAGATTAATGAAGACAGGAGACATGATGACTGATCCCCAGTCAGAAAATAAAAATTGTCTTTTGCTATAAAGAGCATTATTGGGACAATTGCCAAATTTAAATATTCAGAGTACGGAATATTATTGTATCAGTATTAATTTCTTAATTTTAATACGTGTATTGTGGTTATGTAAGAGCAAGTCCCTTTTTTTGTTTTGTTTTGTTTCTACATACAGCATTGACAAAGTTCTTGTTTTAAGAAAACACCCACTGAAGTATTTGGAGATAATGGGCCATTATTTTGCTACTTACTCTCAAATGTTTCAGAAAAAAATCTAATAACATGATTAAACAAATGTAAAATATTTTAGGAATCTGGATCGAGGGAGGCTGGGCATGGTGGCTTACACCTGTAATTCCAGCACTTTGGGAGACTGAGGCAGAAGGATCACTTGAGCCCAGGAGCTCAAAGCAAACCTGGGCAACATAGCAAGATTCCCATCTCAATTAAAAAAACAAAATCTAAGAAGAAATCTCTATTGAAGGGGCTCTGTAAAAACTAACCCCAAAATGTCACTTTTGTATGCTGATTACTATAAACTGAGGGCACTTGGGGAAAAGCAAATGCAGGGAAGAGCTTCCTCTGAACTTATCTGCCTAAAGACAGATCCTCCAAAACTAACTCAATTGTCAGGAATCCCCTCCTTAGGAATCTCATTAACCAGGGAAGATTAAACCAGAGAGGATACTAGAGATCAGTACCACATCCAGACACACTTTGACACAGGCTTTCACCTCTTTTGAGGACCTATTCATCTTTCCCCAAAATCATTTATTCTCCACTAAGTTCCCTACATTCCCCTTCTTCTCTATATTATGAAAAGGGTATACAGGCTTTTATATATTTGGGAGTATTCACTTTTCTTTCATGTGATACTCCCACGCACATAAGGCATTTGTATACCTTTTCTCTCGTTAATTTGCTTGCTCTCTATTTATTTCATAGACTCAATTCTTGAACTCTCAGAGGGTACAGGGAAAGTTTTCCCTCCCTTACAAGATGAAGAATATACTGGGATTTTCTGTTTTATTTTTGCAATGTTGGGGGTCAGAAGTCAATACCCCCAAAATGTGATGTCTTGACATGCTGAACTGAAGAAGCCTCAAGAACTCTCTGACCATCTCCCCAACCTCCCACCTACTGTCTCTCCCAAAATCTTTATCTGCCTAAGATTCAGACCTACCAAAAGGAGCAACTGTTTCTTCTTCCCCTCCCTGGAAGACCGGTGCTGGGTGGGGTGCAGTGTAATTGCTCCATGGGTTCGTTGACCTCACCAAAAAAGAATTTCAGAGAAAGTTTCAGAGAAGCATAGTTTAAGACTTTATTAGAAAGAAAAAGACATGCTCAAGGTAGAGTATGGGTCCCTTAAGAGAGGGCACATGCTTGCCTTTGACAAGAAGCTGTATGTACAACAATGATTAAGCAAACCATGAGCTATGAGCAGAGAGCTGCAAGTATCTGATCACAAGTTTTGATTACCATCTCTCAAACTTTGAGGTCACAAGGACCTTCTAAATAATCAAAGTTATTGTCTAACTAGATTTGGGCTTTTCTTAGAGCATCATGTTTGTGTTTGGGATAATTCTCTGTTGTTTCTGTGACTGCACTGGTAGTTCCGCGTTTTATTTTTTTAATATATTTTATTTTAAATGTATGGGGTACAATTCAGATTACTTATACAAGTGGACATCATACAGGTAAAATTTGGGCTCCCTTTGGTCCCACTTTTCCTGGTTTGAGATCAGGTACCCTTATTGATGTTGTGTATCCCCACCCCCCTCCCAGCAGTATCCCACTACTACTAATCCCGTTCGTAGGTAGTTCCACATTTCAACCTGCAAGGTAGTCAGGTTGATTTGCCTGGTCAGTCAAGTGAAGGTCGTTTACAATTAAGAAAGATGTCTAAACCCTTACCCTATTTAATTTAGACCTGCCTAAGAAAACCTGTCTGAAAGACCAAGAATGTAACCACACCTGAACAGACCCTTTCTCAAGATAATGTACAAATTAATCTCTGTTCCCTGGTCCATTCATTCTTCCTAGTAATTTCCTCAACAAAATTCTCTTCTCCCCCTCTCATAATCTGATTTGCTAGGATCATATAAAAGCTTCTTGGAGAGTGGATAATCACTTTGTGGTTCTCCCCACATACACACATTAAATAAATTTGTAAGCCTTTTCTCCAATTAACATGCCCTTTGTGTGCTTTTTTTTTTTTTTTTAGTGGAAGGGAAGCTTTCCCTTGAATTCTACAACAACTTTTCATAATAAATGGTTAAAAAAAAATGTTTGGCAGGAAATTTAGAAAATACAGACAAACCAAATGAAGAAATCTTATCATATATATTAACATATGAACTTTAGAACTAGTATCTTCTATTTGGCAAGTTTTGTCAAATGGGCCGGTTCATTTGCATTGAAAAACTATTGGGGGTAGCAGGGATAAGCTGTATTCATAATGGGTTCTGGCAAAATGTCCCATCGTTTATTATTGTTTTCAACATCTATATCTCGTCTCCTAATGTCCTGTGTCACTTTGAGATTCTAAAGCCACCCACTAGAAAATGTACACCATTCAGTTTCAAGGACTTCTGCTTGTAAAAACCTTCTGCCGTTTTGAGGAGGGTCAAAGATATGAGCACTCTCTGATCTTTTCATGTCTCATTATTATGGGACATTTCAAATATATACGAAGTAAACAGAATGATATTGTGAATCTTCATTATCCTTCCTAGAATTTTTGTTTGTTTGTTTGTTTTTGGAGTCAGAGTCTCTGCTGCACAGGCTGGATGCATGATCATGGCTCACCACAGCCTCTACCTCCTGGGCTCAGGCAATCTTTCTGCCTCCAACTCCTGAATAGCTGGGACTACAGATGCAAGTTACCACATCCAGCTGATTTTTTTTATTTTCTGTAGAGACAAGGTCTGATCTCAAACTCCTGGATTCACGTGATCCTTTAGCCTCAGCCACCCAAAGTGTTGGGATTACAGACGTGAGCATCACGCCTGGCTAAAAATTGTGAAACTATGGCTTCTGTGACACAAGAAGCACTATCTAGCTATTTGTGTATACTTCTCTATGACTCTCAGCGTGGGAACTATCTACCTTTAGGGCCAGATAATTATTCGTGGGGAGAGGGGTACTCTGCATTGTATATTTAGCAATATTCCTGGCCTCAACCCACTAGATGCCAGTAGCAGCCCTCCCATCGAAACACCAGTTGTTACAACCAACAATGTTTTCAGACATTGCTAAATGTCTGCTGGAGGGCAAAATCACCCCCTGTTGAGAGCCATTGAACTACAGTACTCTGCTGTATTGTGACTTGCTTTGCCACGTGTCAAAGTGATTACTCCTTCTGATAGAGTAGGCAGATTAGATTAGGAAAACTTTAGGGCTGTAGGAAAGCTTTAGGCCTATTGATGTCTGCAGCAGGGGGTACAAAGACACACATGCAAGCAAGGCAGCTAGCTATAGAAAACTTTACACCTACTTAACTGCTAGACTCATCAAATACACCTGCAGCATAGTAATCTGTCTATCTAGGATGCTTGCCATCAGGAGCCAACCACAAGGCAGGAACTGGCTTAGAGACCACCTGGAGCATGCGCATCAATAGCCAAGGTTGATCCAAAATGATCAGGACTTGCTTTTACCTTCATTATAATACATTAGCATAAAATTACCCTAGGGGAGCCTCCCACTCCCATCATACACTGATGCCATGATAGTACCAGTTTTGACCCTATAATGCCTAAAGTTACCCCGCCCAAGTTAAGGGAGGAGTAACAGTAACCCAGCCTAAAAGACCACTCATTTCTAGAAAAAACCCACCCCAAAACGCACCCTCAGTACCCCTAAAAATAAAAGTTACAGCTCAACAATAGTTAGGGACAGAAGCAGCTTCTTCTGTAGGCTGTTTCTTCCCACTTTCCCCTCTTGAGGGTGTACTGTTCTTTGCTTAATAAAGCTACTCGCTTGTTGTGCTACTTTGTGTGTCTGTTTGCAAATTATTTCCAAACCTGAAAACAAAAACCAGGTCGTCAACATCAACCCGTCATCCCATGCTGGAAGCTGCACCCTTTCTCCCAGTAACACTTCCAAACACTGAACTGTGTGCAGTATGCATACTACTCAGTATGCTACACTTGTGGTGTGACCTGAGTGCAATGATGTCCTCTGAGGCTTTGGCTTTCCCTTCTCCTAAAGCCTGCAGGACTATATTTACATGGTATGATGGCTCCTTTAGGAATTACTCATAGCTAATTGGATTTTTGCTCTATAAGATTGCAAAGCTATCATATTTTTTGCATCCTTGTTGTTGGCTTGCCTGTTCTTTGCTATCAGCGCCTAGTATTGTCTCCACAGCTAGGAGTATTGTTCCCTAGTGATCTCACTAGCTCATGGGTACCTACGTGATAGTCAGGGACCGCGGTCTGTGGTGAAGGCTAGGGATTGGGTAATCTCAATGTTGACAGTTTGGTGCATGGAGAGATATGTTGATTTTAGGTTATTGTAAGGTCAAGCACTCACTATCTCAGTGAAAACAGAAAATGGGACAAATAAAGGAAGCACATAAAAGCAAAACAAGACAAAATAACTGAATCACTAAAGAATGAATGCAAAGGTTTTCTGAGATCCAAAATGAAGAAAAGTTCTTTGGAATAAGTTACCTGATAACTTGTGCATTTTCTGTTAAGGCTGTTTAGTCCAAAGCAATTCATTTCCTCCACCCTGTCCAAATTGTTCCTTTGGTGAGAAAAGGGTCTTTTCATTATCTGTGCCAGGTGGTAGAGTTAGGTCTTCAGGTTGGAGCTGAAATTCCACAAAGGAGGCAGAGTGGGAAAAGGAGGCAGCAAAGAGGTTGGTCCAGGCCTCTGTGAGGAAGAGGTTTATCAAGGTCACAGGCAGAAATAATCAGAGTTCAATAACTGGGATGTGTTAGTGCTACCTGTTCAGGATAAATAGGGCCCAGATTATAAAAACTCTCACTGTCACCTCTTAGTATTTCACTGTTGTTCTTCCTTCTATTTTGTTTTCTCTCTCACTTCAAACTCAAGCAGTTAGGCTCCAGAACTCACAATCTTAACTCTACACTGTGGGGGATTGAACCCAGGTTTCACCATTTAACTGCACGACCTTGGGCAAGTTAATTAACTTCTTTATGAAGTAGATTGAGACACTCAGTGACATGCACCACTGTATCAAAGCAGAACACCTACCCTCTTCCCCAGATGAAGTACAGAGGTATGGGCTGAGCTACACCTGCCTGGTATGCTCTTCCAAACGGACCCATCAAGTAAGTAATGCCTCTTGAAGAAGGAGATTTGGATGAGGCAGAGAAAAAAGGGAGAGAGACAAGTAGTATTACTCTAAGGAGGAAGATTTCTCATCCCCACCAAAATGATACATCAGGATTGGGAAGCATATTCTCTTCTCAACTGTACCTAATTTTGTAGGGCTGTTGTGAGGATAAAATGAAATAATATGTGGTAATTCATGCTTGGAACTGTCCCTAGCACATAAGTGAGAGTTCAATAAATATTAACTCTTTCTATTATTACGTACATAAGTCCTGATCATAGCAAGTACCATTTAGCAGGGACACTGAGCAGTGGCATAAATGCAGATCATTATTTCTTTGTGTGTGCTGTGCAGAGATTATAGGTATAGCTCTGTGCTTAGACTCTTGTTTGAGTGGGAGCTGTTTTATATACTGAGTTTTGTTATACTCATAGACCCTGCCTTATGTCAGGTTCCACAAATGCAGACCCTGAGATGACTATCTGAGCACAAGTTGTTTAGTAAGGAAGTATTTGCAGGAGAAAAGGGTAAGAGAGTGAGGAAAAGAGAACGGGGGAGGTGATGAGGCCAAGCAAGGGTGCAAATGAAGTACCAGCTTCTGCCTGATGCCATAGGGAGATCTAGAACATAGGCTATTCAGAATTTGTCCAGTTTGAGGCAAGAGAACTGGACTTTCATACTCCCACAAGTTGGCCAGTGGCTGCAGGTCACCTCAGGAGAAATATAAATTCCTAGGCACTTCCAGCTCTTCACACATTTACAGCAATAAGTAGTTCTAGTAGCAGTCTGCTAAAGAAGGTACCAAAATTTAAAAAGAAAATCACACAAGTTAGGACAGCAGTCCCCAACCTTTTTGGCAACAGGGACCTGTTTCGCGGAAAACAATTTTTCCACAAACGAGGGAGTGGGGGTGGGGAACATCGGGCTTTAGATTCTCTTAAGGAGCGGCAACCTAAATCCCTCGCATGCGCAGTTCACAATAGGCTTCACGCTCCTCTGAGAATCGAATGCTGCCTCTGATTTGACAGGAGGCGGAGCTCATCTGGCCTGCAGCTCACCTCCTGCTGTGCGGCCTGGTTCTTAACCCGCCACCTGCCGTTATGGTCCGCGGCCCGGGGTTGGGGACCCTTGAGCTAAGAGATGGGTACATAGAACTGGTAAGAGGGATTCAAAAGATCTAACCTTGCCCTATGCATAGATAAGGGGTTGTCTGCTAATAGACTTCATGTTATTGTGGACATGTCCTCTGATCTGGTTAGGATCTGTCCTTAGTATGCTGATCATTGCTATAAACTGTAGTCTGTGTGAGACTACTAGAATGCTGAGTATTGGTGATGTATTTTTATTCACTAAAAAAGTCTTAGTTACGTTAAATATAAATATTAAAATCTCTAGGACAACCACTACAAACATAAAAGTATATATCTTCTAAATTAGTAAAGGGAAAAGAGAAAAAAATCAATAATCCAAAGAAGGCAAGAAAGTAGGAAAAATTTGGAAAAGTGGCACAAATCGAATAAAGGAAGATGGTAGAGTTACACCTAATTATATTAGAATTTACGTTAAATGTAAGTGAATTAAATGCTCCAATTAAAAAGCAAAGATTATTAGTCTGGATTTAAAGAAGTCTAGCTATTTTTAAGGGACATCTCTCAGACACAGGGACATGGGAAGTCTGAAAGTGAAAGGATGGGGGGAAAAAACACCAGACAAATATTAAGATCAACAAAATATCAGACCATGAACAATTATCATAATACTATAAGAAAGGATTGGCAGTTGAGGGAAACTGCCAGGGGAGTGGAGGTGGGATTGGCAGTTGAGAGAAACTGCCAGGGGGAGGGAGGGGCACACCTCATCAACAAGGGTACCTGCACAATGAACACTTGTATACCTAACCCTGAATTGTACCCCACATCTTTATAATAAAAAATCAACAAATATAAGTTGTAGCTAGATTAATATCAGATAAAACAGACTTTAAAAGAAAAATAATTACAGCCGGGCGTGGTGACTCACACCTGTAATCCCAGCACTTTGGGAGGCGGAGGCAAAGGGACTGCCTGAGCCCACGGGTTTGAGACCAGCCTGGGCAACTTGGAGAGACCTCATCTCTACAATAAATAAATAAAAAATTAGCCAGGCATGGTGGTGTACGCCTGTAGTTCCAGCTGCTTGAAAGGCTGAGGTGGAAGGACTGCCTGAGCCCAGCAGGTCGAGGCTGCGGTGGCCATGAGCTTGTCATTGCCCTCCAGCCGAGGCGACAGAGTAAGAATAAAACTCAAAATAATAATAACTGTGTGTGTGTGTGTGTGTGTGTGTGTGTGTGTGTGTGTGTGTTTTGTTTTAAGTTGGGGTCTCCATCGCCCAGGCTGGACGTCAGTGGCATGCTCACGGCCATCCCAACGTCGACCTGCTGGGCTCAGGCGATCCCTCCGCCTCAGCCTTCCAAATAACCGGAACTACAGGTGTGTGCTACCATGCCCAGCTAATTTTTGATTTATTGTCGAGATGAGGTCTCACCAAGTTGCCCGGGCTGGTCTCAAACCCGCAGGCTCAGGCAATCCACTAGCCTCCGCCTCCCAAAGTGTTAGGATTACAGGCTGAGCCACCGAGCTGGCCAACAACTATATTTGAAGAGGGTTACTATAAGCCGGGCATAGTGGCTCATGCCTATCATCCCGCACTTTGGGAGGCAGAAGTGAGAGGATTTCCTGAGCTCATGGGTTTGAGACCAACCTGGGAAACTTAGTGAGACCTCATCTCTACAATAAATAAAAGTTAGCCAGATGTGGTGGCACATGCCTGTGGTTCCAGCTACTTGGAAGGTTGAGGCGGAAGGATCACGTGAGCCCAGCAGATTGAGACTGCGGTGACTGGGAGCGTGCCACTGCACTGCCTGGGTGACAGAGTAAGACTCTGACTCAAAAAAGAAAAAAAAAAAAGAAAAAGAAGGGGGTTGCTATATATTCATAAAAGTTTTAATTGACCAGGAAAATATAACAATCCTAACTTTGAATGCACTCAATTACAGTTTTGAAATATGTGAAGCAAAAATTACAGAACTACAAGGAGAAATGGACAAATCTTCCATCATAATAAGCGTCTTTAATCCCTCTCAGAAATTGATAGATGAAAAAGACGAAATAATCATTGATGCATCATAAGTGGGTATTGATTATAGAAAGACAAGAAGGAATGGGCAGACATACATCATGGGTGGGTAGAAATTAAAAAAGAGAAAAAATCAGTGATGAGGTAGAAAATTTGAATAGCAAATTGTACTAAGAATTCTGCTTTGAAACATTTTGTATTACCCACCTTTTTTATAACTTTTTTCTCTTGCTCCTTCCTTGTTCCTTCTTGCCCCATCTTCCATAATGCATGCTAATCTGATTATATGCTTGCTTAAGAATTTCAGAGGATAATCTTAAAACAGACCAGGAGCCAGGTGCAATGGCTCACACCTGTAATACCAACACTTTGGGGATGAGAGCATTGCTTGAACCAGGAGTTTGAGAACAGCCTAGGCAATATAGCAAGACCTCGTCTCCACAAAAGATAAAAAAAATTAACCCAGCATGGTGGCACACACCTGTAGTCCCAGCTACTTGGGAGGCTAAGAAGAAGGATCACTTGAACCCAGGAGGCTGAGGCTGCAGTGAGCCATGATCATACCACTGCGTTCCAGCCTGAGTGACAGAGTGAGACTCCAACAACAACAACAACAACAAAAAGACCAGGAATGGACTCCAGATTGTGGGACCCTCTCACATGGAGGGAGTTACACAATGGTTAATCCATAACCTGACTGCAGCAGAGATAACACCAACCAGACCTTCATAAAGACCACCACCCAAGTAAAGCCAGCAGAACAAGATGCCCAGATTGATATTCTGTACCACTCCCATGTGTTTCCCATACCAAGTTTCTCTCTAAAAGCCCTTCTAATCAGCTTGAAAATCTGAGATGCTTGTTTTGTAGCTTTAGTCCACCATCTCCTGAGGTTGCCAGTTCTGGAATAAAAGCTATTTTTCCTTCTGTCAACTCTCATTTCTCAAATTTGGCTTGAGGGTCTGCTTACAAAATGAACAAGCTTGATCTGATAGATATACATAGAACACTGTACCTAGCAACTGGAAAATAAGCATCCTTTACAAGAGAACACACATGAACAGGACTACAGGTGTTCCGTAATCAAAGGGACCTAGCCAAGGGAGCGAGTGGGGGCCAAAATCCATTCCATGCACCATTTGCCAAACCACATGCTCAGATGTGGTGCTGCATCTAGCTAGAAGATAGGACATGCTTTCCTAATTCACACAAAGGCAATGTGTCCAGCACATTGGAACATTTATGAAAATCAACCATATACTAGGTTATCTAGAAATTTTAAAACATACTTTGAAATAAATCAGAGGTCAAAAAAGGTCACAAATGATAAAATACTTAGCACCAAACAATAATGAAGATATTACATATCACTTCTAATGACAAAAATTAAGGGTTGTACCAGGTGCAGTGGCTCAGGTCTATAATCTCAGCAACTCAGGAGGCTGAAACAAGAGAATCCCTTGAGCCCAGGAGTTAGAGGCTATAGTGAGCTATGATCACACCACTGCACTCCAGTCTGGGTAACAGAGCGAGACTCTGTCAAAAAACTATATGTTGCAGCTCAAGTGGTATTTAGAAAAATTTATGCCCTTAAGCATTTGTATTATTAAAGAAAAAAAAGGCTGGGTGCAGCGGTTTGTACCTCAAATCCCAGCAGTTTGGGAGGCTGAGGAGGAGGATCACTTGAGGCCAGGAGTTTGAGAACAGCCTGGGCAACATAGCAAGACCCCGCATGGAGGGAGTCACACGATGGGTTAATCCATAATCTGACTGCAGCAGAGATAATTATCTGGGTACGGTGGCACATATCTGTAGTCCCAGCTACTTGTGAGGCTGAAGCTGGAGGATCACTTAAACTCAGGATTTTGAAGTTAGAGTGAGGCATGATTGTGCCACCGCATGCTTCAGTGAAAAAGCAAGATCTTGTCTTAAAACAAAGAAAGAAAGAAAAAGAAAAAAAGACTGGAAATTCAAAAGCTAAGCATCCAATTTTAAAAGGTACAAAAACAAGACTGGGCATGGTGGCTCACATTTGTAATCCCAGAACTTTATGAGGAAAGGTGGGAGCATCACTTGAAACCAAGATTTCAAGACCAACCTGAGTAGCATAGTGAGACCCTCATCTCTAAAAAAAAAATAATAATAAATAAAAATTACAAAAATGGTAAAAGAGTAAATAAAAGAAGAAAAATGAAATTTTAAAATAGCAAATATTAATGAAAAATAAAATAGTCAATATAAAGGATCAATAAAACCAAAAGTGGTTGAAAAGCCTAATAAAACTGGCAAACCTCTGGCAAGACAGATCATAAAAAAGAAGAGAGAAGGGGGTGGGCATGGTGGCTCATGCCTATAATCCCAGCACTTTGGGAGGCAGAGGCGAGAGGATTGCCTGAGCCCAGGGATTCGAGACCAGCCTGGGAAACTTGGCAAGACCCTGTCTCTACAATAAATTTTTAAAAAATTTACTGAACGTGGTGACATGCTCCTGTAGTTCCACATGCTTGGAAGCTGAGGCAGAAAGGTCGCCCAAGCCCAGCAGTTTGAGGCTGCAGTGGCGTGAGCATGCCACTGCACTCCAGCCTGGGCAACAGAGTCAGACTCTGACTCAAAAATAAATAAATAAAAGAAATGAGAAGGTACATATAAATTGGGAATTGTATAATCTTGGTTCATGGCAGGAAACAGATGACATACTCAGAGGGAATAATTAAAGAGAATGTAATGAAAGAACCATGCACAAGGGGGTAGGTAGAGTTAAGGGAAATCCACAACAGATAGCTACACTGGAAGACATTAGCACTCCTAAGCCTGAAGCAGCATGGAGAGGGAGCACTTACTGAACACTAGTGATAGCTATACCAGTAGCCATAAGGAAAGGGACACCCAACAGGAACTGCGGATTTCTGGAGAGGAACATAGTCACTGCCAACTCATATTCTAGTTGGGGGGTGGTCTGGGGAATACCCTGACCTTTCCTTCCTTTACCATTTGATCTCTGCTGATACTTCCCACTGACTGAAGGCTACTAAAGTCATAATGCAAGGGAGACTGGCAAAAGCAGTTAATATGGGTCAGGAGACAGACCAAGGTGGACAAGGGTGAAAAGTGGATCTTGAAAGGGAAAACAGAGCATTTCCAGCACTGGCCATTTATTTTGTCCCTCCACTTCCATTCTTGCCTTTTGTCTGGATGAAAAACCTATGTCCTCAAAACAGAACGTACAAAGTCCCATCTGCTGCTGTATCACTGCAGGGTGATGTCAATTTAATCATACTCTCACATGAAATCTAAAATATTAGCCTCCATCAGTGGTTTTCACATAAAATAGAAAGAAAGAGGAGGGGCTATAAACATAAAACAGTTGCTACAGTCCCTGCTTCTATAACTGGAAGCAAGCCTTAAGTTGATAATCATAGCTTCCTTTTTCTACCACCCACTTCATGTTCCCCTTACCTTCTTTCAGTGTCTCAGCAGCACAGGATACCATTAGCTGATAGAGTTCCCTAAACTTTATCATCACTGGATCTGGATCCTTATAATCTTAAACCTTGGTTGGGTTGCTAGTTTTTATTGACCAGTATTATTGAGAGAGAATGACAAGAGGAAGCCCACTGAAGTCCTTGTTTCTAGACAGGGTCTTCCTTCACTTCATTGTATAATGGTTGGAATAGACCACCCTGGTCAGTACAGTGACCCTTTATCTACCTATTAGTTCAACAGCATGAGGCACATAGTGTTGCCAGAGAGTGGTGTCAGCTTCTAAAATATCAAAATCCTGACATGATCCCTGGTGGAAGCATTTCCCTTTGGGCACTAGAACTTCCTAACTTGCTAAGTACAACATACAGAGATGGAACGCAAATATTTCTTCAGTGAGAGTGGTCACTTCTACCTCTCCCCTTGAACCTTGGACCCATCCATTCTGGCTACAAGAGAAATAATATGATATATTGGTCTTTGGTCTAAAGCACATACTAGGGTTCAATAGGACAGTACCCCAACTTGCTGGATGCTGTCTCCCAGCTGGTGTTGTTACTGAGCCTCAGCAGAAAATGTCACCATCCTATCAGGCCAGATGTTTCTGAGTGATGGGACACATGATAAGACCAATGAATTCCATGGAGATGAGCACATCACCACACTTCCTTCATCCTAAAATAAAATGAGTCCCTTTGTTGGAGGCAATGTTGGCTGGGATACCATGGTGATGAATAAGGCATTCTGTGAATCCACATGGTGGTACTGGCAGAAGCATTGCAAGTATGGAAATCAAATCCATTCAGAATATGCATCTATTTCTGAAAAGACATTCAGTGACTTCTCCATGGTGGAAGGGATCTAGTTTAACCAACCTTCTGCTAGATGACTATTTGATTCCCCTGGGGAATGGTGCCATACTAGTGCCTCAGGGTTTTTTCTTATTGATAAGCAGATTGCCCATTCAACAGTGGTGGTAACAGAGATCAGCTTCAGTGAGGGGAAACCTCTGGTGCTGAATCTATATATAGACCCCATCCCAGCTGCCATGGCAATATTGTACATGGGCCTACTGAGCAAGCACTAGGGTAGCTGAGAAAAGGGGTGGACTAACATCAGCAGAATAGATCCTCTTATCCACCTGATTTCTGAAAGCCTCCTCTACAGTGGATACCCTTTGAGGGCAATTATGTGGAACACAAATATCTTCACATTTTGGTCTTTTTTTTTTTTTAATTGGAGTCTCACTCTGTCGCCCAGGCTGGAGTGCAGTGGCACACTCAGGGCCACCCCAGCGTCGACCTGGTGGGCTCCCACAGTCCTTTCGCCTCAGCCTTCCATGTAGCTGTAACCACAGGCGCGGCTACCATGCCCGGCTAGTTTTTTTTTATTTATTGTAGAGATGAGGTCTCGCCAAGTTGCCCAGGCTGGTCTCAAACTCACGGGCTCGGGAAATCCACTTGCCTCGCCCTCCCAAAATGCTGGGATTATAGGCTGAGCCATCGAGCCCGGCCCATTCTGGCCTATTCTAAGAGGCCCATGCATACATCTCTCCTAGGCTCCTTACCACCAAACTCCTACCTTGTTCTTTCCACACTCTTCACTAGCTTGCCAACTTGTTAGCCTCTGCCCATAAATTTGTATAGATCAGTAGTACATTAGTCCATTTCTCCTTCCTCCAAAGGAAAAAATAAAGTGTACTACTTGAGAGTATTTTCATATACCTCTGTCTTTAAGAACTATTCCTGAGTGAAGCTGTAGGACAATTGCCACCTGCTTCTACCAGCTGCCAGCCTACTATGTAGACCCATCCATAGACTCAAAAGCCTGACTTTTTTTTTTTTTTTGCCTTTTTAAGTGGTCACAGAGAACTCTCTTTGAGGCCATAGTATGGACTGATCGGGAGACAGTGGCAAGGACCCTAAGAGTCTGAGCCCCTTCCTCATTCAGTTTTCTTTTACCTTTCTAGTTTTCTGGGATCTGATTTCACATACAATTTCTATTTAATACTATAATGCTGCTGCACATGGCTAGTTGATGATTAAATGGGTTAGATAACCACACCCAGCTCATGATGGACAGTTCAGGTCACATCATTTTTTGGTGTCCCATGGTCAGAAATTCAGTCACTACCAAGGCCTAGTAGCAAACAAGATGCTGCCTTTCAAAAGGAGAATAATTGTCAATCACAAAAAGCATTACTTTACATCAACCCCCTAAGGGTCTGTGCTATAAAATTTCTATTGGGCTTTATAGAACATTTCTGCCACAGACTCTTCCAAAACCATTTTAGTCTGCTGAGTCATAAGGCCCAAGTAACAGGGCAGCATGCACTGCAGCCCAGATTTGCTGCAGAGCCTTTTCTTACTTCAGATCCACTCAAAACTGGCAGCCTTACAGGTTACTCAGTAAATGGGTCAGAGCAGCATGCCCAAATATGGTATATGCTGCTTCCTAAATCTAAAGAGGCCCACCGAGGATTGGTTTGTTTTTTTGTGGTGAGCAAGTAAAAACAACTTGTCTTTTATTTTAGAAGAGATATACTAACATGCTCCAGATCACTGGACCTCTAGAAATGTCATCCATTTAGCAAGCACCAGAACTTTCACAGGATTTATCTCCTATCCTCTGGATGCTCGATTCTTCCTGCTCATCAGGATCATTATCATAATGTCATCAATGTAATGGACCAGCATTATGTCGGTGGGATAAAAAGAAAATCAACTTCCTTCTGGAATAGATTATGGCAGAAAACAGCATAGTTTAAGATAGCCCTGAGGTAAGAGAGTGAGGACAAACTGTTTCTGATTATCTTTGCTGACAACATTTGCTAGGGCAATAGGTGCCAGAGGCTGTTAATTTGCTCCAGTAAAGATACTACCTTGGGAACCACAGTTGTGATCAGCACCATCATCCGATTAAATTAACACTAGCCTACAATCATTCTCCAAAATCTGTATGGCTTTTTCCATAGGTCAGATAGGCAAGTTAAACAGAGGTGCGTGAATGGAATCATCACATTTCCATTTTTCAAGTTTTTGGTTTTGGCTCCAATCTCCTCATTTGTCCAGGGATTTGTTATTGCTTTAGTAGTAGGAGTGAGAGGAGAGGGAAGTACAGTTCCAGGGGTTGCTACTTGCAACTTCCTACACTTCCTGTAATAAGAGACCTCTCTCATGGATCTGTAGGTCAGAAAAACAATATGTGGTGATTCTGCAAAAATGGGTGCAAGTTCTCACTGAAATGGACTCAGACCAAGATTCCATGTATTACCTGACTCCATAAGTCCTCACTCGTGATGAAACACAGTGGCAAACTGGGTCTTCAAGAATTAACATCAATTCAGAGTCAGGATCTGATAACCCTCAGAAGGTTCTGGATATTTCCTCTTCCTTGATCATGAGCCTCTAGTAAATGTTCAGGTCTCAGTATGAGGAAGACTTGGAAGAAGATTTGCAGTGTACATCTGTGAGAGCAGAGCATTGCTGCAGCATCCTTTTTCAAAGAGATCTGGCCTCCTCCCTTTTTTTTTTTTTTTTTTTTTTTTGTAGAGACAAAGTCTCACTATGTTGCATAGGTTGTCCTCAAACTCCCAGGCTCAAGTAATCCTCTTGCCTCAGCTTCCCAAGATGTTGGATCATAGGCAAGAGCTACCACACCCAGCTCCAGCCTCTCTCTTAATCAAGGGGCTCCAGAACTGTGAACCGGCTTAATAGATCTGGGAACAGTGTAAGAGTCCAGGATTCTGCAAAGCTTCTGCCCACCAGACCTAAAATTTTTCTGCTTCTATATATCATATCTATTTTATTCCTAAGGAAATCCATAAATAATCACCTACTGCAACAGATGGAGGCAAAAACACGCTGATTCCGACCCTATCCCTGTGTTTTATTTTGTTAATTTACCCACCTTCATTCTAACTGTTAAGTACTATCACCCGTACTGTACTGTACCCTTTAGGGCCCTATTATTCCTACCGAAATCAGGAAGGCTAGATACACTGAAGCATCTCCCCCCATCATCTCTGGACAACAAAGGATATTCCACAGAGGTTTTCATTAATACTGGTGTTCCTCTCACCGATGTATTTTTTTTCTTTATTATTATTATTATTTAAGAAACTGGGACTTAGTCACCTACACTGGAGTGGTCACAAGTAATTCTCCCACCTTAGCCTCCTGAGTAGCTAGGACTACAGGTGCACACCACCATGCCCGGCTAATTTTTTTTTTTTTTTTGAGTTGGAGTCTCACTCCGTTGCCAAGGATGGAGTACAGCGGCACACTCAGGGCCACCCCAGCATCGACCTGCTGGGCTCCGGTGATCCTTCCACCTCAGCCTTCCAAGTAGCTGGAACTACAGGCTTGCACTACCACGCCCAGCTAATTTTTTATTTATTGTAGAGATGAGGTCTTGCCAAGTTCCCCGAGCTGGTCTCGAACCCACAGGCTCAGACAATCCACTTGCGTTGGCCTCCCAAAGTGCTGGGATTACAGGCTGAGCCACAGAGTCCAGCCCCTGGCTAATTTTTTGATTTTTTTGTAGAGGCAAGGTTGCCCAAGCCAATCTCAAACTCCTGGGTTCAAGCAATCCTCTGCCTCAGCCTCCTGAAGCATTGGCATTACAGGCATGAGTCATGGCACCTAGTCTTATTTCTTGATGTCTTAGTGAAGAAAATGTCCTTCCATTAGGATGGCCAACTCATCCCAATTTTCCAAGACTATACTGGTTTTAAAACTGAAAATCTCACAACCTAGGATACCCTTAAGTCCTGGGTAAGCCAAGGCCATGGGTCATCCTACCACCCAGTTCTTCTAAGAGTATAGCTGGAGGTAGACAGTGAATGTTTGGCACATAATATGTCCATTTGAACATTCCTTTCTTTTTCCCTTGGGCATTTGGGCATCTGGGCTATGCTGAGATCTAACAATTCTTTTTAATTCTCTCGCCTTTTTTTTTTTTTTTAGTAGGAGTTTCACTCTGTCACCCAGGCTCACATGCTCACAGCCACCGCAGCCTCGACCTGCTGGGATCAGGCAATCCTTCTGCCTCAGTCTTCCAAGTAGCTGGAACTACAAGTGTGCGCGACCATGCCCAGCTAATTTTTTGATTAATTGTAGAGACAAGGTCCTGCCAAGTTGCCCAGGCTGGTCTCGAACCTCTGGATTCAGGCAATCCTCTCGCCTCCGTCTCCCAAAGTGCTGGGATTACAGATGTGAGCCACCGCACCCAGCTGAGATCTAACAATTCTTATGAAAGGTGAAGCAATGAGGTCTCCTTTGGTCCTAAGGAGAATCAGCATTCCTTGTGAGGCAGACACTTCAGTGGAAATCACTAAAAGGTGTTTATGCAAGGGAAGGCTGATACCTTTACACAAGGAATATAGGGCTGCTTCTACTGGCAAGGAAGGTTCAGGAGAATTAGGGGGGTTAAATTTTTCTCAACCTCATCTATTTATACCCAAATATTTCCATCCAGGGTGTTAGGGTCCTATTCTTTCCCCAGGAGTGCACTTAACTTAGCCAAAGAGTCCTGGCAAGGCTGTACCTTTAATTGATGCTGCATCTCTGCAACACTTATAATCAGTCCCTGAGCGTGACCTTCGGGCATATCTGTCCTGCAGCTCCAGGAGAATAAAGACTACTTTAATACTGACATTTAGACTCTTTCATTTTCCACTGTGATCTGAGTTGTGCATTCAAGACTTCTAATTTGTTCTCTTTTCTATGTGAACTCTCTAGGGTCATCAGAAACAGCCCTAGCCACATCCTTAGCAATCATCACTGTCACCATAGGGACTAAATGCTCTAGCCACTTGATTTCTCAAAGCTTTGTCCTCCAATTGCATCCCATTTCAAGCCACTGTGGGTGATAATTTGAGTAATCACCATTCAATGCATGCTGCACATTACAAATATCCAATTTCCTCTAGCAAAAGGTTGTCAAGCCAATTGCATTCTTTAGGGAACAGAAGCTGAAACTAAGATAGGAGTGCAGGCAGTTTACTGGAGAGTGAAACCTGTGGGGGAAAAGAGGATCCGTGATCAGAGGTCTCGACACAAAAAAAGAAAAGAACGAAAAAGAAAAGAGGAAGTAGGATTGCACAGAGGCACTACAGGCAGGCAAGGCAAACCCATCTGTGAATTGTATTGATTGGAATCTATGTATTGATTCCACTCAAGACAACTCACTGTTCCCTCCAAGGTGGAAGCGGTCCAGTGTAATTAACTTGCCACAAGGTGGCTGGCTAGCTAATATCCCCTCCGTCACCGGTACTGTATCAAGGATTCAGCGTTGGTCTCTGTTGTTGGCTTCTTGAGCACTCAGCAATGGCAGTAGCTGAATCAGCCATGAAGAGGTGAAGCCCATGCTGCTGGGTCCATACATAGTCTCCATCCCTGCCTACATAACCACCTGTTCATGGGCCCATTGCACAAGAAGTGGGGTGACCAGGGAAAGGTTGGCTGACATCCACAGGATAGTCCACCTTATCCATCTGGTTGTTGAGAATCTTCTCTGCAATGGATACTCTCTGGTAACTATTAATCTAAAACACAAAGATCTGTCCACTCCCAGGAGTCTATCTGCATATCTTTTCCAGACTTCCTTGCTACTAGTATTCTAACATTGCTCCTTCTATGCCTCTGTCTAATGAGCCAAGATATTTGCCACTGCCCAAGATTCACTGTATTTCCATATATTAGGCTTTATCCTTCTTCATACCAAGTGAATGACCAAGGTTACTGCCCACTGGAATGCTTTCCTTTCAGCAGTTAGGATAAAGGGCAAAAGATCTAAGCAAGCATTTCACAGAAGTGGAAAAATGAATGTAATCAAAGAGATGCAAAATAATCTCATATTACATATATGCCCACCAGATTGCCAACGATTCAAATTTCAGTGTCCACAAATGACGTTTCATTGGAATACAGCCATGTTAATTCATTTGCATGTTGTCCACAACTGCTTTCATATTACAACGGCAGATTTGTGTAGTTGCAAAAGACTGTATGGCCTGCAAAGCCAAGAACACTTAGTCTCTAGTCCTTTACAGAAAAAGTTTGTTAGCCCCTTTTCTAGACAGTGAAGTTAAAATAAATTAAGTTAAATCTAAGGCAAGTGAAACACAGGATTTCAACATTTCTATCTTATTTAGAACATTCTTAAGAAAACCATAGAGGAGAAAATAGGGGAAAGAGTTTACATCCTTCCACCTGGAAAAGATACCTAGAAAGAGAGCTGGAGAAGTATTAACAAAGAAAGTCAAAGTCAGTGGTTCTCAAACTGTAGTGTGTATCAAAATCCCTTGAGGGCTTGTTAAAACAGACTGCCAGGCCCTACTCCCGGGGTTTGTGATTTTGTAGGTCCGGGGTGAGTCTTGAAATTTATATTTCTAACGAGTTCCCAGGTGATACCAAAGCTGCTGTTCTGGAAACCTTATTTTGAGAAGTGCTGCCATAAGCCTTAGAAGTGGTTCCTGGCCACGTTAGGTGCCTCATTCATGTAATCCCAGTGCTTTGGAATGCCAAGGCAGGAGGATTGCTTGAGGCCAGGAGTTCGAGGCCAGTCTGGACAACATAGTGAGATTCTGTCTAAACAAAAAATAAAATTTAATTTATTTTTTTTTGAGTCGGAGTTTCATTCTGTCACCCAGGCTGAAGTACAGTGGCAGCACACTCATGGCCACCGTAGCCTCGACCTGCTGGCCTGATCCTTCTGCCTAAGCCTTCCAAGTAGCTGGAACTACAGGCATGCACCACCATGCCCAGCTAACTTTTTGATTTTTATTGTAGAGGTTTCACCAAGTTGCCTGGGCTGGTCTCGAGACCCTGGGTTCAGGCAATCCTCTCGTCTCTGCCTCCCAAAGTGCTGGAATTATAGGTGTGCACCACCGTAACTGGCCCAAAATTTAATTATAACACTTTTTTAAAGAAGTGGTTCCTGGCAGGGCGCAGTGACTCACACCTGTAATCCCAGCACTTTGGAAGGCGGAGGCAAGATTATTGCATGAGCCCATGGATTTGAGACCAGCCTGGGTAACTTGACGAGAACTTGTCTCCACAATAAATAATAATAATAATAATAATAACAATAGCCAGGTGTAGTAGTACAGGCCTGTAGTTCCAGCTACTTGGAAGGCTGAGGTGGAAGATCGCCTGAACCGAGCAGATCGAGGCTGCAGTGGCCGTGAGCGTCCCACTGCACTCTAGCCTGGGCAACAGAGTGAGACTCTGACTCAAAAAAAAAAAGTGACTCCTAAAGTGAGGTACTTCAGCAACCCATATCAGAATCACCTAGATCCCTGGCATTATGGGTCTTATGTTTCAGAGAAGAAGAGATACAATAAAAAATTAAACAAATAGATATACAATGTCATAAAAATAAGGTAGGCAAGGGGATGAAAAGTGATAGGGCATGCTATTTTAGATAGGGTGGTCAAATCAGGCATCTCTAAAAAGACCACCTTGGACAGAGACCTTAATAAACGAAGATATCAAGCTATTAATTCTGATCCTTTACATCAATATGTTAACATGTGAGGGAAAAGGAATACAGGCAGGAAAAACAGTCGGAGCAAAGACCATGAGATAAGAACGTGCTTGGTATATGTTCCTGGAACAAGTCAAATCCAAGACTTTGATTCTTTGTTCTTTCCTGTTCTTTGTGTTCTTTTTTTCCTAGGGCAATAAGCTTCAGTTTTTTCTTCCATCACATAAATAGGGTGATACAATACATGCTGTTCTGTAACCTGCATTTTCCTTAATGCTAAACCATGAACATTCTTTCACGTCACTACATTTAAGATCTGCCTCATTGTTTATAAAAGCAGCATAGTACTTCATTGTATAAATGCTCTAGGGACTTATTTTGAAAAACTCATTTATTTAATCAGTTTCCTACAGATGAACAGTTAGATTGTTTCCAGTTCTTAACTATGCCCCCGAATATGCTATAGCACGTGTGTTTGTGCAATGTGTGCGTGTACTTATTCATGCATTCCTTTGTGCACTATAAATGTATTAAGTAGCTACTGTGTGTTAGGTACTGTGCTATACGCCGAAAATACAATGAGTAACAAAACAGATGTGGTTCTTGTTCTCATACAACAATATGGCCTACTAGGAGAGAATATCATCCAACAAATATATAATTACAAACTGTCAGAAGGTATGGTAGATACTGTTGTTCAGCTGACCCAATTCTCACTCCCAATCCCATTTCCCCAGCCTACTTCCAGCTAGAATGTTGACCAAAGAAATACACGTAAGTTGTGGCAGGCAATATAATGCCCCACCACCACCAAAGATGGCCATGTCCTAATCCCCAAAACCTGTTACATGGCAGGCTGGGCTCGGTGACTCAGCCTGTAATCCCAGCACTTTGGGAGGTCGAGGTGAGTGGATTGCCTGAGTCTGCAGGTTCGAGACCAGCCCGGGCAACTTGGCGAGACCTTATCTCTACAATTAAAAAAAAAAAATCCGGCTACTTGGAAGGCTGAAGTGGAAGGATCACCAGAGCCAGCACATCAACGCTGACATGGCCAGGAGTGTGCCACTGCACTCCAGCCTGGGTAACAAGAGTGAGACTTCAACTCTAAATAAATAAATAAGTGGGTGATTTTTAAAAAAGAGTTACATGGCAAAGAGAAATTAAGGTTACTAATAGAATTAAGGTTGCTAATCAGCTTCCCTTAAAATAGGGAGAGTATTCTGGATTATTCAGGTGGGCCCAAAATAATCACAAGGATCCTTAAATGTGAAAGACAAAGGTAGAAGAGTCAGAGAGGGAGATGTGGTGACAGAAGCAAAGTCAGAGTGATGTGATTGCTGGCTGTAAGGAAGGAAGAGAGCTAGCTACCAGCCAAGGAATACAGACACTCAAGAGACTGGAAAAGGCAAGGAAACTGGTACTACCCTAGAGCCTCCAGAAGGAACACAGACCTGCAGACACTGTGATTTCATTCCAGAGAGATCAATTTCAGACTTCTGATATCCAGAACTGTGAGATATTAAACTTGTGTTCTTTTATGCCATAAAGTTTGTGGTAATTTGTTATAACAGTCATAGGACTCTAATTCAGGGATTCTCTGGGAAAACTTTTGCTTTCCTGATACAGGCTCTGTCTCTTTCTCTTCTTCCTTATTTTTGCCTTGAATATGGACCTATAAAAGTCATCTAGTGACACTGAAAGTCTAAGAGAACTACAAAGCCATCAGCCCTGACATTGTTGAGTCGCTGAGCAAGTGCCAGCAGCCCCTGACGTTCCAGTTCTGTGAGAAAACAAGCCCATAAATCCATGTTTTTAGGTCATTGTAGTTAGGTATTCTGTTACAAGCAAAATCATCTCTGAATAATAAGAAGGCAAAAGTACAAGAGGCTATGAGAGAATATAACAGAGACCTGATTTAGTAGTTATGAAAAGTGTAGGAAGTAGAATATTTCCTCCTCCTCCTTCTCCTCCTCATCTTCCTCCTCATCCTCCATTTTTTCTTTTTGCTGTTCACCATCCAATCCTCCTCCCTATTTCAAGGAAAATCCTCAGTGTGTACAGCTTTCATGAACTGCAATACTAAACCTTTGCCTTCAAATTCTAGAGGAGAAAAACTTCCATCTTCCTGCCCCTTGGTAACCAGTGCACAGACACATGCTCACCTCAACCATAAAAAGGATAAAAGTGTATATTTAAAAAGCTAATAATTTCCTCCCCCAACACTCTCAGCTAACTCTGTTGATGCTATTCCCAATATCCCCTAGGCACTCATTGCTTCTGTACAGGCCAGTGGCTTCTTACTGCCAGTACCTGCGGCTCTCTGCCTAAGAACTTTCTGACCACAGGAGTGTGCTTAGCCAGAAGTTCCAAGAAGTCAAGGCCCTTAGGAGCAACCCCCAATCAATGATGGACATTAATGGAGGGAAAATACCCCCAACTTTCTTGTTTCCTGGGCAGAAAACTCTGAGACATGTTCTATATGATTTTCCTGAGGTCCAGTGGAATTGAGTCCCAGTTGCTCACAGCGCTAACCTGCTCATTAACAGACCTCGTATTGTTTTCCTTTTCTTCTTCTTTTTTTTTTTTTTTTTTTTGGGTTGGAGTCTCACTCTGTCGCCCAGGCTGTAGTGCAGTGCCATGCTCATGGCCAGCCCAGCATCGACCTGCTGGGCTCCTGCAATCCTTCCACTTCAGCCTTCTAAGTAACCAGAACTGCAGGCGCGCACTACCATGCCTGGCTAAAAAAAATTTTTTTTTTTTTTTTTGAGTTGGAGTCTCACTCTGTCGCCCAGACTGGAATGCAGTGGCCGCTCCCGGCCGTCGCAGTCTTGACCTGCTGGGCTCCGCGACCCTTCCGCCTCAGCCTTCCGAGTAGCCGGAATTACAGGCGCGCGCTACCACGCCCGGCTGATTTTTTGATTTATTGTCGAGATAAGGTCTCGCTGCCCAGGCGGGTCTCGAACCCGCGGGCTCAGGCAATCCACTCACCTCAGCCTCCCAAAGGCGCGGGATTACAGGCTGAGCCACCGAGCCCGGCTTAAAAATTTTTTTTAATTGCAGAGACAAGGTCTCGCCAAGTTGCCCGGGCTGGTCTCGAACCTGCGGGTTCAGGCAATCCACTCACCTCGGACTCCCAAAGTGCTGGGATTTCGGGCTGAGCCACCGAGCCCAGCCTTTCCATTTCTTCTCTCTCATTTCCCTCCATTGCTTCCTGGGATTACCTCCTAAATAAACCATTTGCTCTCAATACTTATTTCAGTGTCCGTTTCACCCAAGTAAGACAATTGACACCAGAAATGGTCCTTTAAAGTAGACTCTCAGAATGGAATTCTGGAATTAGATCACTTATAGGACATGTGTAAACAAGACCCTAATTACTGATGGAAGCAGGGTGCTGGCAATACCTGTATGTTGTCACATCACAATTGGTACAAGCAAGAGAAAAAGTTTATGTGATCGGATCACCCTAGCACTTTAAAGATGGACTGTTAAGAATCATGGATTTAGTTGGGCTCCGTGGCTCAGCCTGTAATCCCGCCCCTTTGGGAGGCTGAGGTGAGTGGATTGCCTGAGCCCGCGGGTTCGAGACCCGCCTGGGCAGCGAGACCTCCTCTCTACAAAAAATCAGCCAGGCATGGTAGCGCATGCCTATAATTCCTGCTACTTGCAAGGCTGAGGGGGAAGGATCGCGGAGCCCAGCAAGTTGAGGCTGCGGTGGCCGGGAGCAGCCACTGCACTCCAGTCTGGGCGACAGAGTGAGACTCCAACTCGAAAAAAAAAAAAAAAAAGAATCATGGACTTGGTTTTCTGTTGTTAATGACCATAGAAACTCTAAAAGAAAAAAACGATAAGCTTAGCCAGTCAACTAGTAACTCAAGAATGATGTGAAAGCAGAAATTTCATGGGAATTTTTATCTTTTTTCATCTCTTCCAGAAAAGGGCAAGTCTATGTTATAAAATCAGAGCCACAATTTGTACAGAATTGCTTTGCAGTAAGAAGTTGAATCTACTTGGAAATTTGAGAAATGACTCAAATGAGATGAGAAAAGTGATGGAGCCAGGAATTGCTGGGTTTTGGATGCACTTTTTTTTTTTAGAGTGAGGGATTTTTTGGAAAAAAATAGAAAATTAATGTAAATTGGTATAATTTTATTTAATCAAAGTTATTGCTAAGCTGTGAAGAACAGCTTTTTACAAAGTAGCCAGAATTTGTTTTTCCCACATGATTTGGATTCACACTGCTTTCATTTCTTAAAATGCTTCACTTTTGGTTCTTGGTCTTGGAAATAAATTTCAAGGTGCATTGAAAAAATAAATAAAATGAAATGAAAGGTAAACTATGGCAGAGTAGGTCAGTGCCGTGGGAATAATGCAAAGATTTGCGAAAGTTAAGCAAAATAATTTATTATCCACTTTCCACAGACAGAAAGGGGCTTACGCTCACAGACAAGCGTGACCCAGAGGCTTGTGTGGGGGAGTATTTTAAAGTCTGAGCTTTTATGGGAAATAAGGGATGGGTAAGAATTTTCCAGCAGCTGCGTTCTTAGGCATTGGCATCATCCATCAGGTGCCATGAGGTTGTCAGGGCAACCAGTATCTTGTGACTTCAGGCGGGGGACTGGTGGGCAGTCATGGAAGGTTGATTGCAATAGAGTGGTCAGTCTTACTTCATGTACCTGGAAAACAAATGCTGGGAAAGAAGCAGCCAAGGGGTTACAGCAATTATTCATTTCACTTAAACAACGGGTTTTGTGATCTAATAATGACAGGCTAGAACAAGCTGTTGCTTTAAGCATGACTGAGCTGGGCAGACTACTATGATTGCTCTCTAGCTTTTTTTACCTAAAACTTCTTTATTGTAAAAGCTGAGCTCTTAACCCTTTCACCAGTTTTGACTGTGAGAATGGTGGAGTTACATAGAAGAATGATTGTTTGCCTTCCACAAGATCTGCCGCCCACCTCAGCACGCTTCTTTTTGTTTGTTTTGTTGAGTTAGGGTTTCACTCAGTCGCTCAGGCTGGAATGCAGTGACACAGCCATGGCTCACCACAGCTTCAAATTACTGGCTCAAGTGATCCTTCCTCTTCAGCCCCCCAAATGGCTAATTGTTATTTATTTTATTTTATTTTTTTGTAGAGATGGGGTTTTACTATGTTGCCCAGGCTGGTCTCGAACTCCTGAGCTTAAGCAATCTTCCTACATTTGCCTCCTCAAGTGCTAGGATTACAGGCATGAGCCACTGCACCCAGTCCAGCACATTTGTTCTATAGACAAATAACAAGGGACAATTCTTAGCATGACCCAAGAAGGGAAATACTATTTCTACTGTTAGATAAAAGAGAGTATTCACTGAATAGTTGTAGAGTTTGGCAAATCTATATTTGTAAGAAAAAGGGAAAATAGCCGTGGTGGCTCACACCTATAATCCCAGCACTTTGGGAGGCGGAAGCAAGACGACTGCCTGAGCCCAGGGGTTTGAGACCAACCTGGGGAAGTTGGTGAGACCTCATCTCTACAATAAAACAAAAATTAGCCGCCGTGGCGGCATGCGCCTGTAGTTCCAGCTACTTGGAAGTCTAAGGCAGAAGGATCGCCTGAGCCCAGCAGGTCGAAGCTGCCATGGCCATAAGTGTGCCACTGCACTCCAGCCTGGGTGACAGAGGGAGACTCCTACTCAAAAAAAAAGAATCAGGAGAATAAATTGAGAATGAACTTGAAGGTGCTGGACCAGAGATGAATATAAAGCTGGATATGGAGAGTTTATAGATATTGGAACACTCTCCCATGACTCAGGATTTAACATCCTGGCAAGGACATCTGGAGCCAGTCCTAGTATGCTGCTGAAATGGCTCCGTGAAACTTGGAAACAACATCGCCTCTATAGTAAATGAAGTGAAGTTGTTGGAACTGCATTGACTGAGCAAAGGGTCAAAAGGCTCAGAATGGTGGGCAAATTAGAGTTGCTTATTTATGCAAAACCAGAAAAAAAAACACATCATTTGAGGACCTAGGAGACACTTCTTTGGTAAGGCAACAAGGAACGAGTTACTGGCAAGGTTGAAAAACTTCATGTTGGCTGTCTTCTATGGGTCAGGGTTCATAACAAGAGAGACTGCTATGTAATTAGGCTTCCTGGTGTCTGTCAACGGGATAATAGGATTCTAAAATAACAGAGGTCTGGTGGCAGCAGTTAACTGTCAGAGTCAAGGTGAATATAATAACCATAATAGACAGCAAGTCTGGAATGACAGAGATGCAACTTTAACCTACAGGAGTCTGTAGAAATGGTTAATAAAGTATGACATTCCTAGGAACAAGATGGATGGGTAGCTGTAGTACAGCTGGGACTAGAGGCTGCCATAACAAAATGCTACAGCCTAAATAATAGACATTTATTTTCTCACAGTTCTGGAGACTAGAAGTCCTAGATCAAGATGTGGGCATGTTTGATTTCTTCCAAGACCTCTGTTGTTGGCTTGCAGGTGGTATCCTCACTGTGCCCTAACATGGTCACCCTTGGTCTCTGTGTTGTCTGTGTCCTAAACTCTTTCTTCTATAAGGACACCAGTCATATTGGATTAGGGTCCACCTATATGACCTCTTTTTTTTTTTGAATTGATGTATTACCCCATCACCCAGGCTGGAGTACAGTGGCATGTTCACGGCCACTGCAGCCTCGACCTGGTGGGCCCAGGAGATCCTTCCACCTCAGCCTTCCAAGTAGCTTGAAATACAGGTGTGTGCCACCACGCCCAGCTAATCTTTTTATTTGATCGTAGAGACAACTTGTCTTGCCAAGTTGCCCAGGCTGGTCTCAAACCCATGGGCTCAGGCAATCTTCTTGCCTCAGCCTCCCAAAGTGCTAGGATTACAGGCTTGAGCCACCATGCCTGGCCCAATTACCTCTTTAAAAGCTCTATTTCTAATACAGCCACATTCTGAGGTATTGGGGATTAGGTTTCAACATGAGTTTTGAGGGGGACACAATTCAGTCCATAACAGGAGCCAACAAGGATATTGTTATTTAAAAAACTAAAACATCAAAAATAGGTGAGCAGTAGACTTATGTCAGTTGCCATAATGGAAAAGTCATGATCCCTTGCCCAGTTTCCACGGCTGAGCAAATTTTCAGACACAGAACTAATCAAGTGAAGAAAAGGCTAGGTCCCTGCAATTAAGAAAGGATCTGCAATGTCACAGGAAATATATGTACTTAGGATTCCAGCAATTCTTCCTCAAGAGAATCTGTGCCATTTATCAGTGTGACTGCGTACTGGAGAAAGATGAATACCCAAAGCACCATCACAGGCCCCTCTGTTAGAATGGGATATATGTGGTGAAAATATTTTTCTAGTAGACCGGGCTCGGTGGCTTAGCCTGTAATCCCAGCACTTTGGGAGGCCGAAGTGGGTGGATTGCCTGAGCCTACAGGTTCAAGACCAGCCTGGGCAACTTGGTGAGACCTTGTCTCTACAATTAAAAAAAAAATTAGCCGGGCGCCTGTAGTTCCAGCTACTTGGAAGGCTGAGGCGGAGGGATTGCGGGAGCACAGCAGGTCGACGCTGGAGTGGTCATGAGTGTGCTCCACCCTGGGCAATAGAGTGAGACTCCAACTCAAAAAAAAATAAAAGGGGGGGAAAATATTTTTCCAAGTATATCATGTGTCATACGATTTTGTTTTTGTTGTTTAGGGATCTAAAAACATTTTTTAATTAACTAATTTATTTTTTTAGCTACAGGGTCTCCTCTGTTGCCCAGGCTGGAATGCAATGGCATGGACATAGCTCAACGCAGGCAGCATCATCATATCCAGTTAAATTTTTTTTAATTGTAAGAACAGATTTCCCTATATTGTTCTGGTTGGTCTCAAGCTCCTGGCCTCAAGCAATCTTCACACCTTGGCCTCCCAGATTGCTGGGATTATAAGCATGAGCTATTGAGCTTGGCCACAAACTTTTTAAAAACTATATAGTCAAGAATATCTATCTTTTGTATGGATTCTGGGCAACGAGAAGGGAGCCAAGCTGACTCCTGAGGAGGAAGAGATGTTAAACAAAACCAAAAAAATGTAAAAATCGGAAGAAATATGATGACAGGAAAAAGATTTCCAGAATCAGCAGTTTTCTGGAGGAGCAGTTCTAGAAAGGCAGCTTTTTGTGTTCATTGCATCAACACCAGGACAGTGTGGCCTAGTAGATAAGCTATGTGCTAGAGAACAAGAGCTGGAGTTCTATAAGAGGAAAATTAAGGCCCAGAAAGGCAAACAAATATTTTCCTTCCTGTCTTAGCTCACATAATAAAGGTATTTATTGTTCTGTCAAAAAAATGTATTATTCAAATGTCTCTGAAAGTATATGGAAGAAACTGGTGATTTAGGTTGTCTATGTGGAAGAGAACTGGATAGGTAAGGGGAGGGATGGAAAGGAGTTTTGTCACTGCATACCTCTTAGTAACCTTTGAATTTAACCTATATGAATATTTTACTCGTTCAAAAGAATAAATACAATTTTAATTTCTATAATTGTAATATAAAATTATTTTATCCAGTTCAATAGGATTTGTACAGAGATTCCTATTTGAATTGTATTATATTTGTTGTTTGAGGGAAGATTAATGTTTTTACAATGTCTTTCAATTTGTTCAGGTCTTGTTTTATGTTCTTCAATAAGAAGCTATAATGTTCTTCATGTAAATCCAGTTCATCTCCTGTTCCATTCATTCCTAGGTATTTTAAATTTATGTTGGTGCTGTATATGGAATATTTTCCCATTACTATTTCTAGCTGGTTATTGGTAACATAAAGAAATTCTACTGGTTTTTGCCCATCATGTAGCTATCTTACTAAAAACTTGTATTAATTCTGCTAGTTTTTGTAAAACCAGAGCCTATTAGTCTTCTATGATTAGAAAAAAAACAGAATAACTTTTGGATCTTTTTTCTGTTATTTATTTCTATGGTATTAGCTTTAGTAAAAGCTAAACACAAGCGAGAGCAACAATAAGATAGAAGTTTATTTTTCACATAGCCGTCCTACCAGTCCAGGCTGGTGGGATGCCCTTGTTCCACAAGGTTATTCAGTGACCCATATTCCTTTCATCTTACTGTCCTGCCATCCACTGGGATGTTGTACTCATCTGCATGGTTGAAGCTGAGTTACAGAGGCACCTATATTACAGCCTCTGGGGAGCAGGGTGGGAGAAAAGTCTAGGACAACCAATTTCCTTTTAAATGATTGAGGGGTGCATTGAACTCATCCCTTCTGTGCATATTCCACTAGTGCAAACACAGTCACATGACTACACTAGCTTTAAGAGAAACTGGAAAATGCAGTCTCTCAGTCATATGCTTAAAGCTGTATTTCAAAGGAAAAAGGGGAGAACAGATTTTTGGAGGACAACTAACAGTCTGCCACACATATTACTTCATTTTCTTGTCTTATTAAATTAGTTAGAACATCCAAAACAATGCTGAGTAATAGAGGTGACAGCAACTTTGTCTCGTTCCTGATTTTAATGAAAATGACTTCATATTTTCATCATCGGGTATAAAGTTCACTGATGAGTTTGGGTAAGCAATCTTTACCACGTTTAAATAATTTCTTTTTCATTCCTATTTTACTTTGAAACCTTATTAGAAATGGCTGTTTAATTTTTAAAAAATTTTTTTTTTTTTTTGGTGACAGGGTCTTGCTACGTTGCCCAGGCTGGTCCTGAACTCCTGGTCTCAAGCTATCCTCCTTTCTCAACCTATGGAAATGCTGGGATTACGGGAGTGAGCTACCATGCCTGGCTTTACTTTTTAATGCCTTTTCAGTTTCTATTGACATAATGATACGGGTTTTCTCCTTAATAGCTTCACACCATGAATTATGTTAATTGACTTTTTTTTTTAATCTTCAGAGACAGGATCTCACTACTCACTCTGCTGTCCAGGCTGGAGTGCAGTGGCTAGTCACAGATACAAACATAGT
The DNA here is from genome assembly GCA_027257055.1 of Cephalopachus bancanus. Lineage (NCBI taxonomy): Eukaryota > Metazoa > Chordata > Mammalia > Primates > Tarsiidae > Cephalopachus > Cephalopachus bancanus. Next base: position 48,574 of record JAPVLO010001502.1, on the reverse strand, counting down.
GCACACTACAATCTCAAACTCCCAATTTCAAATGATCCTCCTGTCTCAGCTTCCTTATCAGCTGGGGCTACAAAGTGTGTGCCACAGTGGCCGGCTATGTTAATAGATTTCTTGTTGAATCATTTTCGCTTTTCTGAAACAAACACTACTTGGTCATGGTGTTATTCTTTGTCAAACTGCTAGATTCAGTTTATTAATATTTTATTTAGAATTTCTACATGTATCTTTTGTACAAATCTTATCATATTTTAATATATTACCATATTTTAAATTATGCTAGTTTTACAAGATCAATTTAGGATCTTTTCATCTTTTTCTGTGAACTGGTGCCAGTGTGTAAACTCTCACCATCTATGATGAGATAAATACAAAAATTGAGAAGATTGAGAAATCTTTATAGCAATTAGATATAACATCCAAGCAGTGATCAGTGGACCCATCAGTGAATAATGTATGCAGATTTTGTAATTATGTGGTTTGTCCTATGTTAAATTTGCTTTGATTGTATTTAATAAAATTTAATTTTGTTTCCATTTTTTAAAAAATTGGGCTTTCACTTTATATCTGCTTATTATTTCATTTTACTCTGTCACCCAGGCTAGAATGCAGTGGTACACACACAGCCACCGCAGCCTCAACCTGGTGGGATCAGGCGATCCTTCTGCCTCAGCTTTCCAAGTAGCTGGAACCACAGGCATGTGCCACCATGCCAGGTAATTTTTTGATTTACTGTAGAGATTAAGTCTCACCAAGTTCCCCAGGCTAATCTTGAACTCGTGGGCTCAGGCAATCCTCTCGCCTCTGCCTCCCCAAAAATTTTGGGATTACGGGCATGAGCCACCAAACCTGGCCAATTGCTACGTTTAAAAAAAAATTTTCTTATCAACAAGGGTGCCTGAACGAAGCATATTTGTATACCTAACCCTTAACTGTACCCCACAATATCATAATAAAATATTGATTTAAAAAAAACTTCTTTCACTACAGATGTTTTGAAAAAAAACCACTGTTCTAGCACAGTGGCTCACGTCTGTAATCCCAGCATTTTGGGAGGCCAAGGCGAGAGGATTGCCTGAGTTCAGATGTTCGAGACTAGCTTTGGCAACTTGGTGAAACCTCATCTCTACAATAAATCAAAAAATTAGCTGGGCATGGTAGCGCGCGCCTGTGATTCCAGCTACTTGGAAAGCTAAAGCAGAAGGATCGCCCGAGCCCAGCTGGTCGAGGCTGCGGTGGCTGGGCCACTGCACTCCAGCTTGGGTTAAAGAGTGAGGCTCTGACTCAAAAAAAGGAAGGAAGGAAGGAAGAGGGAGGGAGGGAGGGAGGGAAAGAAAAACACTGGTCTAGCATGGACTAAATAACACTGAAAGTATTTGTTCTTTAAAAGTTAGCTAATGGAGTGGCCGTGAGTGTGCCACTGCACCCCAGCCTGGGCGCTGAAGTGAGACTCCAACTCAAAAAAGAAAAGAAAAGGAAAAAGCTAAAATTTAACAACCCCTGGTTTTACCTGGTGACATTCGATCCTCTTCTATGGTTATTGCTGTCTTCAGGTTTTCTACTTTTGGGTCAATTTTGGTAATGTATAGTGTGCTAGGAAATTAATCATCCCTTCCATATATTCTTCACATTTTTACCCACAATAGTCTTTTAAAAAGTCTTTAATATCATATATCCGCGTTTTTTTCATATATTTTCTCATTACTGGTATTTTCCCCCTCCTTTCTCCTCCCTTCCTCCTTTTCTTTCTTCCTACCTTGGCAGGCTAGCAGGGAGTTTATTTTAATGGTACTTTCAAAAAAGCCGCATTCTGGGAATAATAGGTTTGGGGTGTAAAAAAAAAAAAAAAAAAGCGACTTTTGAGGATGAGCAAGATTGCCCAGCCTGGGGTCCTGAGCTGGGCCGGCGGGGGGAGGGGGAGGGTGTCCAGGGGATGGGATCACTCAGAGTCCCAAGAAAGGGAGTGCGGGGGCGGGCACTGGACTCAGCCCCACGAAGGAGAACTCCGGGCTCCGGAACTAGCATTTTCCGGGCTACGAGGAAGCCGTCGCCGGCCCCATCTTCCGGCGTCGCCGCCCCCGGATGCCATCTTATCCTCCTTTGTCGCCGCCTCCGCCTCCGCCTCCTCCTGCGCCGGGCTCGCTGTGCCTGGTCCCTCTTGGAGCCGCTCCTGCCGCCGCCGCCGCCGCCGCCGCCGCCGCCGCCGCGTTCATCCTCCTGCACCAGATGTCCAGCCGAGCGATCGGGCGGTACGCAGTGGTACTCAGCCTCAGGACCCCAGCTGAAAGCACAGCTAGAAGGATGGCTTTCACAGGGTCAGTTAACAAAGAGACTTGCCAGAGCCATTATTGCACCCACGCAGAATATGCTTACTGTGGGTCTTTTTGTTGCTGGTGCTTATGGCCTTCCCATTATGTGCTCCCTGTCGCTGTGCACTTTCCAGTGTGGTAGACACAGGGCACCTCTCTGTTGACCTCCCTATTGATCCGAAGATTAATGGAGAACTGAAGACAAATGCAGTATGACGTACACAGATCTTACACTGTTAAAGCCGCGGAGACCATAAGGATGGGCTTGCCATTATTCCTGTACGGTTTGGAACTCTGAGTGAGTCAAAAGAAAAGGAATTCAGGACACTCTCCAGTAAATATCTAGCGCGACACTGTCTGTAGAGATATAATATGAGCCACAAATGTGAGGTATGAGTGTACTTTTACATGCACTAGCAGCCATAATAGAAAAAGTTAAAGAGATAAAAATAAATCTTAATATATTTAATACAACATATATCACAATCAATATGAGAAGTGTGAGACGGTTTACCTTTTTAAAATTTTGAAATCTTTCTGTATTTACACTTCCAGCACATTTTCAATCAGATGAAATGCACTTCGGGGGCTCCATAGTGGCCACAATTTTGGACAGTGCAGTTCTATTTCTGCAACTGAGGTCCGAGGTTCTGAACAGTTACTGTGCTGAATCTCCAGGACAGATTTATAAATCTATTGACTAGAATATAATCTAAATAAAACATGTAGGAATATACAGAACAATTGGACTTCATATATTTTAGCAATTACTTGAAGAAATACCACACACTACAATACATGAAATACATCCCATCGGGTGTTATTAAATGCTATCATGCTGGGCTCAAGTGCTTTTTCCATTTCAGCCTTCAGAGAAGCTGGGATTACAGCTGTGCACCAAAAATCAAAAATAATTTTGGCTGGGCACGGTGGCTCATGCCTATAATCCCAGCATTCTGGGAGGCCGAGGTGAAAAGATTGCCTGAGCCCACGGGTTTGAGACCAGCCTGGGCAACTTGGCGAGACCTCATGTCTGCAATAAGTCAAAAAAGTAGCTAGGCGTGGTGGCGTGTGCCTGTAGTTCCAGCTGCTTGGAAGACTGAGGTAGAAGGATTGCCTAAGCCCAGCAGGTCGAGGCTGCGGTGGCTGTGAGCGTGCCACTGCACTCCAGCTTGGGCAACAGAGTGAAACTTCAACTCAAAAAATTAAATAAATAAATTTTTTGAACGTCAATAAATTATTTTTTTAAATGCTATCACGGAGCTCCCACATACTGGAACAACTATGAGCTTTTCCTGTTTAAATTATGTCCAGTCAAGCCAGTTTAGAAACTAGCAATGAGTTGGGCAGCTGGAGCAATCTCGGTCCACTGCAAAGCTCTGGATGCTCAGGGATGTCACTGTGTGTCTTCATATTCGATCCATTGTCCCAGGCCAGATATACTTTTCCTAAAATAGTGTTGCTGATCTTGGAGGACACTGAAACCTCAAACGAACAGAATGTTCTCTGTGGCTCAGCCTGTAACCCCAGCACTTTGGGAGGCCGAGGTGAGAGGATTGCCTGAGCCCACGGGTTCGAGACCCGCCCGGGAAACTTGGCAAGCCCTCGTCTCTACAATAAATCGAAAATTAGCTGGGTGTGGTAGCGCGCCCCTGTAGTTCCGGCTCCTTGAAAGGCGGAGGCGGAAGGATCGCCGGTGCCCAGCAGGTCGAGGCTGCGGAGGCCGGGAGCAGCCACTGCACTCCAGTCTGACTGACAAAGTGAGACTCCAACTCAGGGAAAAAAAAAAAGAATGTTCTCTTGTTTTCTAGTTGAAGTAGCCCTTTTTAAAATTTCAATTCATTGCAATTTTCCTCCTTGCTCAGGGCAGTGGAAGAAAAGCTGGCATCAAAACAGTTTGATTTAAAGGTTCCACTATTGCCGTCAGCTCTTTGAATGCTACTAATTAGCTACTTGCTTTTGCCTAATGTATCATAGTCCATTCTTTGCAAACATGTGCAATTATGTTCCACTTGAAGAACAATTTTACAAATTGCACACAGACAAGAAAAGGTGGAAGATTTAATAGACTGAATTTACTTTTTCAAAAAGCCAGCTCTTGACTTTTGGCTTTAACAATTTTTGTTTATCTTTGTTGCAGAAAGAGAGAGGCACCACTCAAATACCACTTCAAGAAAGTCCTTACTATTCAGCTGCAAGGAGTGTGGTTTAGCTGTTAGTACCTCCAGGGTCCACCTCCATTCTTGGCTGATGTCATTCTACTCTCAGAATGCTCCCAGCTAATGATGGAGCAGAGGGAGGCACTGGGATGTAGCCTTATCTGCTCAATGCAGGATCCTCTGATGGACAATCTTTGCTCCAGAGCTCCCTCCGGGCTGGCAGAAACTTTATCCAGTCTGTATTAAAGTCTCACAACCCCCTCTGCCCCCTTTTTTACACAGGTGTTACTCCTTTTATAAACTTTTGTGCCCTTTACTCCTCAGCATGTTTCCCCAAGAATCCAACGTGTGATGAATTTCTTTTTTACGCATTTGACTTCATCTTTCATTAATTCCCTGTTTATATTTTCTTTTGGATAATTTTGTGGCTTTGCAACTACTGTGTTCTTAGTATATTATTACTTTGAAAATTGTCTCTTTTTAAATAATAAAGGCACTTATGATGCAGATGGCTGGACTTGAATGCTTTTAGGGCAGTCATGCACTCTCTAATTCTCCACAGGCCCTCCCTCACTTTATTCTTTTTTATTTTTTTCAGTCGGAGTCTCACTCTGTTCACGCTCATGGTCACTGGAGCCTCGACCTGCTGGACTCAAGTGATCTTTCCGTTTCAGCCTTCCAAGTAGTTGGAACTACAGGCACGCGCCACCACGCCCAGCTAATATTTTTGATTTATTGTAGAGACAAGGTCTTGCCATGTTGTCCAGGTGGTCTCAAACCATGGACTCAGGCAATCCTCTTGCCCCTGCCTCCCAAAGTGCTGGGATTACAGGCATGAGCCACTATGCCAAGCTATTTATTTTTAATTTTTTAAGCCTCAAATTTACCTTGCATTTATTATTTTATTTTATTTTAGGGTATGTGTAAAGATTTGCTATATAAGTAAATTGCGTGCAGGTGAAGTCTGGACTTCTAGCGGGCCCTCTCTACCCCCACCCCCAAAGTAGACCTGGTACCCAGTGTGTGGTTGTGTGCTCCTTATCCCTCCTCCCTCCTCCCTCCTTCAGCTGTGTCCAGCATCTATTGTTCCCACCTTTGCCCTGCCTCTGTTTTTATATCTAGCCACTTCCTACATATACAGCACCTACATAGGCTCTCAACACTTTTGTGATTCCTGATTTAATGCTATACGTTTTCTTTGAAGACTTAGGTGATCCCATAGCTTTTGTTACTTTCTTTAAAAATTATAATTTTGGTCTTGATTTTCTCTTCTTCTTTTTTTTTTTTTTTTTTTTTTTTGAGTTGGAGTCTCACTCTGTCACCCAGACTGGAGTGCAGTGGCCGCTCCCGGCCACCGCAGCCTCGACCTGCTGGGCTCTGGTAATCCTTCCACCTCAGCCTTCCAAGTAGCTGGAACTACAGGCGCGCGCTACCACGCCCAGCTAATTTTTTTTTTTATTTATTGTAGAGATGAGGTCTCACCAAGTTGCCCAGGCAGGTCTCAAACCTGCGGGCTCAGGCAGTCCACTTACCTCAGCCTCCCAAAGCCCTGGGATTACGGGCTAAGCCAGCGAGCCCAGCTTGATTTTCTCTTTTATCTAGGAGTATTTAGGAGATTGTTTCTCAGTTTCCAAATAGTAAAGATGTTTTGACCATCTTTTATTATTTGTTTCTAATTTTTCTGGATGATAATGAGGAAGTATAGCCTCTAAAAATCTTTGCTTCTAAAAGAACTAGAAATTGAGATTCCATATGACCCCGCAATCCCCCTACTGGGAACCTACCCAGAGGAACTCAAAGCATTCTACAAAAAAGATACCGGCACACCCATGTTTATTGCAGCACTATTCACAGTAACAAAAACATGGAACCAACCATGCTGCCAATTGAAACTGGACTGAATTTTTAAAAGTAGCACATATACACAGTGGAATATTATGGAGTCATAAAGAAGGCAAACATATGGACTTTGCAGCAACTTGAATAGGTTTCATTTAATTAAAAATATATATACCAGCTTTATTGATAATTGCCAATAACTGGAAACAACTAAGATGTCCTACAATACATGAATGGATTTAAAAACTGTTACATCTATACAATGGAATATTATTCCACTATAAATGTAAATGATCTGTCAAGGGGTTCAGTGACAAGGTATTACAGGTGAAGCACGGGGCATTATTTGAATCAGTGAAACAATCCTGTATGATACTGTGATTATGGAAATATGATTGGTTTATACAGTTTTGTATACAAAATAAATAAATAAATAAATAAATAAAATATTTGCTTCTTTAAATTTATGAAGTGGTTAGGCTCGGTGACTCAGCTTGTAACCCAGCACTTTGGGAGGCTGAGGCAAGTGGGTTCAAGACTAGTCAGGGCAACTTGGCAAGACCTCGTCTCTACAATAAATCAAAAATAAATTTTTATGAAGTTTTCCTCTGGGAAGAAGCACACAATTTATGAATATTAGAAAATAATGTATATTTTAATGGATATAGGTATATAAATGGTTATACATTGAGCTTGTTGGTTATATAATTCAAATCATCTGTTCTCTAGCTTATTTTTGGTCTACTTGATCAAGTCTTGAAGCAGGTATATTATCATCTCCCATTATGGTGGTGATTTTTACTCAAAATTTTCTTGGGCTTCTAAGGGTTTCTATAAATATTAAACTGCTATAATAATTTAGTACATAAAAGTTTATGATTCATCTCTTCACAAGGATTGAACCAGTTATCCTCCCTTTTGCTTAATGCATTTGAGCCATGTTTTTTTCTTTTGGTAGGAGTCTCACTCTGTCGCCCAGGGTAGAGTGCAGTGGCACACTCACAGCCACCACAACCTCAACATGCTGGGCTCAGGTGATTCTTCCACCTCAGCCTTTCAAGCTGGAACCACAGGCGTGTGCCACCATGCCTGGCTATTTTTTTTTTTTTTAATTGTAGAGTCGAGGTCTTGCCAAGTTGCCCAATCTGGTCTCAAACCCCTGGACTCAGGCAATCCTCTCGCCTCCACCTCCCAAAATGCTGGGATTATAGGTGTGAGCCATCGCACCCCGCTGATCTATGTTTTTCTAATGAAACTTAGTGTGGCTTAAGCAACTCACAGTTATAATTTCACAGTTTCTGTGGATGAGGAATCCGGGCATGACTTAACTGATCTTCAGTTCCAGAGTCTCTCAAAAGATTGCAACCACAGTGTTCACTCAGGGTCTTTTACAGTTTGCAATCTAGATGTCAGCTGGGGCTGCAGTCTCATCTCGGGGCTCTTTGGAACAGGATGCACTTCCAAGCTCACTCACATGGTGGTTGGCAGGATTCAGCTCCTTGCTGGCTGTTGGACTGAGGGCCTCAGTTCCTTGCCAGGCCGCCCTCTGCATCAGAGTAATCACACAGGAAGAGCCAGAGAAAGAATATGAGCAAAACACAGAAGCTACAGTCTTTTGTAACCTAATTACAAAAGTGACATTCCATCACTTTTGCCATACATAGTCTGCTACAACAAACAAGTCACCAGGTGCGCCTCTCCTCTCCTCTCTCTCTCTCTCTCTCTCTCTCTCTCTCTCACACACACACACACACACACACCACATATGGGGAGGGATTTACACAAGAAAGTGAATACTAAGATGTAAGGATCACTGGGAGCCATTTTAGAAGCAGCCTAACACAGCTGAGTTTAGGATTTTCTCCCAACATTCTGTAAATGGTATTCCACTCCTTTGTAACTTTCTGTGTTGTAGATGAAAAGTCGAATCCTAGTTTTTTTTTCCCTTGTAAGTGTCTCAATTGTTAGAGTCCAATCAGAAAATAAAAACTGCTCTGTGTATGTAAAATAGAAAGACTATAATGATGCAGGGACCTGATTACACAAATAATGTAACAACTAATTAACCAAACAGCGGACAGTGAGGGCAACCCAGAGACTAACATCAACAGGGAACTACTACTGCTGCCCCTTGATTGGAGGATCAAAGGAAGAAGGTGGTGTTATTGGAGCCCGGGGGTCAGGATTATGCTGCAGTACAAGCTTGTATGGCAGGATCTAGGGTTACAGAGAGCTCATCAATTTGCCCAGGCTGGTCTTGAACCCATGAGCTCAGGTAATTCTCTCATCTCAGCCTCCCAAAGTGCTGGGATTGTAGGCGTGAGCCACTGCCCCAGACCCCAGAATGTATTCTTTCTGTTCAGAAGCTCACAAGATTTTATCTTTGTCCTTAGGTGTTGTTTTGTTTTTTTTTTTTGTTTTGAGTTGGAGTCTCACTCTGTTGCCCAGGCTAGAGTGCAGTGGCACCTCACAGTCACTGCAGCCTCAACCTGCTGGACTCAGACAATCCTTCCGCCTCAGCCTTTCAAATAGCTAGAACCACAGGCATGCGCCACCATGCCCGGCTGATTTTTTTTTTTTTTTAATTGTAGAGATGAGGTCTCGCCAAGTTGCCCAGACTGGTCTCAAGACCCTGGGCTCAGGCAATCCTCTCACCTCTGCCTTCCAAAGTGCTGGGATTACAGGCATGAGCCACCACGCCCATCTGTCCTTAGGTTTTGATGTGTGTCTTTTTTCATTACCACCCATAAGAATCAGTGAAAACGAGCCGGGCTCAGTGGCTCAGCCTGTAATCCCAGCGCTTTCGGAGGCTGAGGTGAGTGGATTGTCTAAGTCTGCGGGTTCGAGACCCGCCTGGGCAACTTGGCGAGCTCTCATCTCTACAATAAATCAAAAATTACCCGGGGTGTGGTAGTGTGCGCCTGTAGTTCCAGCTACTTGGAAGGCTGAGGCGGAAGGATCGCCGGAGCCCAGCAGGTCGAGACTGCGGTGGCCGGGAGCAGCCACTGCACTCCAGTCTGGATGACAGAGTGTGACTCCAACACACACACACACACACAAAATCAGTGAAAACGTTCAATCTGCAAACCCAAATCTTTCTTCAACTCAGGGAAGTTTTCTTCTATTATTTATCTAATTAGTTCTTCCTTTCCATAAAGGAACTTTGTCCTTCTGGATCCCCATTATTTTCACAACAGACCTCCTGGATCTATTATTCTCCAGGTCCCTTAACTGTCATGATTTCTATCTTTTTATATTTTTGTCCTCTATTGATATATATTTCTTCCACTATCTTCTAAATTACTAGTTTGAACCAAACTAGTAATTAGTGGTCATCCTCGCTTTCAGCTTGTATACTAATTTTTTAAAATTCTAAAATAATGTTTTCTAGTTCTGTAGTGTCTTTCTTGTGCTCTAATTGCTCATCCTTGGGAACTTTTATTACCTTTTTGTTATAGTTTATTATTTGGCATACATGTATATGACACACAGTGTATGCCAAGCATTCTTCTAAACATTTTACAAACATTAACTTGTTTAATCATTTACTAATTCTCTCTGGCTCCTCCTGTGGTTCTACATTGATGGAATCCACCTGTCTATTATGTGAGTTAGTCTTCCTCCCTTTTGTTAATACATTTCCTGAATGTATTATGAATGATCCTGAAGCGGGTCATTTCCCTTTGCCCGCTCATGATTTTGACTTCTTAGCAGTTAGGTCAGATGATTAGGGTCTCCTAAGCAGTGATAAACCAGTGAGTAGTGGAAGACTAAGCGGTTTTTGCTTTTGTGAGCAAGAAGTAAACTAGATGAAGTGCCATTATGCCTTTGCTGAGACACAGGAAAGAAGGCTGTTTGCCCCAAGTCTCCCTGAGCATGAGTGGCAATCACTTCCAACCATAGGAGCCGAAAGTAATTGAGTCCTGCAAAATAATTTTCCTCAAGGCCCAACATGGTCATGCAAATCAGTCAAGGCCCCTGGGCCCTCAGGAAAGCAGGTAGGCAGGTCTAAGCTTCATAGAACAGACTTCATAGAGCAGAACTTCCTCAGAGAACCACAAAATCAGTCTTTGTCCCAGGTTTTAGGAGCTGTGCCCTGCCCTCTGCCACTATCTTTTGGCTCTCACCTAGCACTAAGCAGATTGGATAGTCTCAGCCAACCCAACAGGGAACTTTGGGGCCAAGATTGTTTATTTGAAGTGTCCCCCATTGAGCAGAAATGGTCAGTTGCTAGCACTGCTGCCATGTGCAATCATGGGCTGGATACTGCTCAGATCTGCTCTCCATCCTCACTAGAAGAGCCTAAAAGAAAAAGGACTTTAGATATGGCTTCTAGGCTCCATCACCTTACCTATCCTGGCTACTGAGTTATTCTCAAGCAGGGTTCAGGAGGAAGGGAATGTCAGAGACATTTATTTGAGCTGCCATCTTCATAGAATTTCAGGATTATATAGTGTATATATACACATATATACATATAGAGGTATACATTGCTTTTCATACTATAGAAACATTGCAGCAATGCTAATTTCAAAGAGAAAAATGAAAGTGGGAATAGCACTGCACTGATAGTTTTCTAAGACCTAAAAATTATCAATATCTTAATGACTTAGCTGAAATACTTGAAGAAAGGATGGCAAACTCAAAGATCAGGGACAGAAAGTAAGTACATGAAGGAAGGTTCCAGGCATAAGCAAATAAGCATTCATTGTGTAAGCGGTAAGGACTGGAGTGTATTCTAGGAGGGAGGCCATCAGCTCCTGCATACACTGTGGTGGGAAAATGCAGTTTGCCCCAAAGCCTATATTCTTAAACCATAACGCAATACAGTCAACATTTAGAGCTGGACCCAAACCACCACTCATCATATAGTAAAAAGACCACAGTAAGATGTGGAATGACATCGCCACTCTCTTGACTACTCAAGAAAGCTACTGAGATCTCTTCTCATAGCACCAGAATAAGGCCCATCACAACTTTCACTACATCAAACAAAATTACCTGTTTAAACCAAAGCCATCATCATACCATCACTTAGTTTACTAGGAGCTGGTCGGGCATGGTGGCTCAAGCCTGTAATCCCAGCACTTTGGGGGGCGAGCCGAGAGGATTGCCTGAGCTCAGGGGTTCGAGACCAGCCTGGGCAATTTGGTCTCTACAATAAATCAACAACAAAAAAGAACTAGCTGGGCGTGGCAGTGCACGCCTGTAGTTCCAGCTACTGGAAGGCTGAGGCGGAAGGATCGCCGAAGCCCAGCAGGTTGATGCTGGGGTGGCTGTGAGTGTACTACTGCAATCCAGCCTGGGTGACAGAGTGAGACTCTGACTCAAAAAAAAAATTAATAGGAACTGATCTCTGATATAGCCATGACCTATATTCATACCAACATTTAACAATCCATGAGAAAACATTAGCCATGAAGAAGGTCTGTATCCCCACAATACCAAGAGAAAGCTGTGGTCACTCAATTTTGCTAGACCTAGAACTGCCCTACAAAATAAAGTTTATTAATTTCTTTAAAGGGTTAAAAACCTTGCTGGGCACGGTGGCTCACGCCTGTAATCCTGCTGGTTGAGGTTGCGGTGGTCGTGAGTGTGCCACTGCAAACCAGTCTATGCGACAGAGTGAGACTCCAACTAAAAAAAAGAAAAGAAAAGAAATTATAGAAGCTTTGTGACCTTGGCATAGACAATGTTCTCTTAGATTAATGTTGAAAGCACAAAGTAACAAAATAAAAGTAGATAAATTGAGCTTCATCAAAATTTAAAATTTTTGTGCAACATAAGTCACCATCAAGAAAATGAAAAGCCAGGAGTTGTGGCTCATGCCTGCAATCCCAGCTCTTTAGGAGGCTGAGGCAGGAAGATCACTTGAGACCAGGAGTTTGAGACCAGCCTGGGCAACAAAGTGAGACCTTGTCTCTACAAAAAATAGAAAAATTAGCCAGGTAGTGCATGCCTGTAGTCCCAGCTACTCAGGAGGCTGAGGTGGGAGAATTGCCTGAGCCTAGGAGGTTGAGCCATGATCTTGCCACTGCACTGGCTGATAGAGTAAAACCTCGACCAAAAAAAAAATTCAGTAATAAAAAGACAGATAGCCCAAGTTTTTATTTAAAGATGTTCAACATCACCAATCATTAGGGAAATGCAAACCAAAACCATGAGATACCACTTCATGCCCACAGGAATCCCTGTAATTAAAAAAAAAAAGACAGACAACAGCAAGCATTTTTGAGGATGTGGAGAAATGGCAACCCTAATACATTTTTGGTGAGAATGTGAAATGTACAACTACTTTGGTAAATAATCTGTCTATTCCTGAAAAATGCTAAGCATAGAGTTCCCCTAGGACCCAGTAATTCCACTCCTGGGTCTATACCCCAAAGGAATAAAAACATATGTCTACACAACTACTTATGCACAAATCTTCATATCAGCATCATTCACAATAGCCAAAAAAGTGAAAACAACCCATATGTCCATCAACTGAAAAACAAATAGACAAAATGTGGTATATTTACACGATGGAGTATTATTAAGTCATAAAAAAGAATGAAGTAATGCTACAACATGAATGAGCCTTGAAAAAATTATGCTAAGTGAAAGAAACTGGTCACTACATATAATAGCATTCCATTTATATGAAATGTCAGGCTGGAATTGTGAAGGCAGAAGATATTCCTGCAGGGTACCGGCAGCAATAAAACATGAAAATACCACATAGAATTCACACTCTGAAGGAGAAAGTCCCATCCTAAGCCAATACTAAGAACAGGTTTGACACTTGGTCAGTCAGAGCCCTGACTAAGAATCAAAGGGATCTAAGAATTGTACAGGACATCGGGGTGTCGCAGCTCACGCCTGTAATTCCAGCACTTTGGGAGGTGGAGGTGAGAGGATTGCCTGAGCCCGGGGATTTGAGATCAGCCTGGGCAACTTGGCGAGACCTCGTCTCCACAATAAATCAAAAAATTAGCCTGGTGTGGTGGTGCGTGCCTGTAATTCCAGCTACGTGGAAGCCTGAGGCGGAAGGATCGCCGGTGCCCAGCAGAGCGAGGCTGCGGTGGCTGGGAGCATGCCACTGGACTCCAGCCTGGGCGACAGAGTGAGACTCCAACTCAAAAAAAAAAAAATTGCACAGGACAAGAGGCAAGGCAAAGACAGGTGGAATTATCCATCAGAGGAATAACATCACAGACATTCCTCCAAAAGCACCATTTATTAAAGAAATTGCACTTTATTGTATCAACAGAAGAGGGTGCTCTTGAGCCAATAAACCAGATAAGGCATTCAAGTTCCTTTCTTCATATAGAATCAATCAGAATGTTATTACTGAACCAGGAAAATTCAGGGCACTTTATAATTATTAAAAAAAGGAATCCAACATCTGGACATAACTATGAGGGGGAAGCAAAAATCAAAACTTTTCAGCTAATAAAAATACCCTCCAATAAAAAAATCACAAAGGAAAACATGAATAAAATATAATTACATAAGAAATTGCAACTATGAAAGAATACTATGAATCAGAAAACCAAAAATTCACAAGAAAATGATCCAAGTAAACCAAAAACAAGCCGGGCTCGGTGGCTCAGCCTGTAATCCCTGTGCTGAGGTAAGTGGATTGCCTGAGCCCGCGGTTTCGAGACCTGCCTGGGCAACTTGGCGAGACCTCTCTCTACAATAAATCAAAAAATTGGCCGGGCGTGGTAGCGCGCGCCTGTAGTTTCAGCTACTCGGAAGGCGGAGGCAGAAGGATCCTGGAGCCCAGCAGGTCGAGGCTGTGGTGGCCGGGAGTGGCCACTGCACTCCAGTCTGGGCAACAGAGTGAGACTCCAAGTCAAAAAATAAAAATAAAAAAATAAAAATAAAAACAAAATAAAGAGGTAAAGAGGAAACTGGGAGAGTATATCTGGAATTTCTCAAGAAAATAATGGAACAGAATTAATATTTAAAATCACAATTTAACCAAAATTTTAGAAATAGAGGAACACCTACTTCTACATATTTAAAAATCTCATTGTGTGCTTACAAATATTGACAGTCAATTCTTAGATATAACCTAGTAAAACAACAGCAATTAAAAAAAAATACTTAGTCTACAGGCAAAAAAACAAGTGACCTACAGGAAAAGAAAATCAGCTGGCACCAAACTATTTGACAGAATTATAGAAAGTAAGAGAACAGTGAAGAAACATTTTTTAAAAACTCAAGTTAATGTGTGAGCCAAAAATTTCAATTTAAACTTTTAAGAATGCTTTTCTTTTTTTTTTTTTTAAGAGACAGTATCTCAGTTGGTCGCCCAGGCTGGAGTGCAGTGGCACAATCATGGTTCACCATAGCCTTGAACTCCTGGCCTCAAGTGACCTCCCAAAGTTATGAAATTACAAGTGTAAGCCATCATGCCCAGCCCTCAAGAATTCTTTCTGCATGGTAGCACATGCCTGTAGTTCCAGCTACTTGGAAGGCTGAGGCAGAAGGATTGCCTGAGCCCAGCAGGTCGAGGCTGCAGTGGCTATGAGCGTGCCACTGCACTCCAGCCTGGCAATAGAATGAGACTCCAACTCAAAAAAAAAAAAAGAATTCTTTCTGAAGATTCTACTAGGTGTCAAGTTTCATCCACCTAAAAAATAATTGAAAAACTTTGGCAAAATCAAATAGATATTGAGAATTGAATGTGTTGATTCCTGCACAGGTTGAAGGTGGCAGTTAAAGAAAACACAGATCCCTAGCTATTCCAGTAGAGACCACATCGTCTATCCTAGTTGATGGTTTCACTTAAGCCTCCTCATGCTCTGACCTTTGTGGTATCTTTTAATTCATATTCATTCTCATTCTCTCTCTCTCTCTCTCTCTCTCTCTCTCTCTCTCTCTCTCTCTCTCTCTCTCACGCGCGCACACTGACAGCCCAGGTCATCCATTACATAATACCTTTTGATTCTATGTTTTGTAATCTAATGGCTACACTCTCTCACACATTCTCAGTCCACAGAAAAATACTGTACCTTCCTGCTGGGCCAGCTGCCCCACTTCTAGCCAGGGAATCCAGCTCCTCTTCAGCCTGCCAAAAGGCTTCCAGAGTGGCTTTATTTACACAGATTTACACACACATTTGTCTGTAGGGACAGCATGTCTGCTTTCAGTCAGAATCAGATATTGAAAGGGTATTCTCTACTCCAGGAGATGGTTGAAATTTAAAGATTTTTGTTTAAGCTCTAAATTGTAACAATTTGCTTTAGGGCTTACTCAGTTGTTTGCTACTCAAGCATTAGAAGAACAGATAGGAGGCAGTTCAGAAAAAAATATATGCTAAAAGATGATGCTGGCTTTTAGTTTGTGGTCTGTTTTTTTGGTTTTTTTTTTCATGTTAAGGCAATATCCATCTGTCCCTCTTTTACTAAGATTTTAAAGAATATTATCATAAATAAACATTGAATTTCTAAATGCCTTTTTGGCATATATCAAGAGGATCATATAAGTTTCTATCTTTTATCTATTAACACAGTAAATATTATAATAATAATATAATTCATTATAGTGAACCATCCCTCACATTTCTGGAATGAATCTCACTTGGCCATGGTTAATTCATGACTGTATTCTCTTTGTTAAGTATCTTATTAGGGTTTTTACAACAATATTTTAAAGTCATTTCATCAAGTTTATTTTGAACAATTCCTTTTTCTTTACTTTTTTTTTTCCCCTACCAAATCATCACTAAAAAGAACAGAGATCAGATACATACCACAGCCCATCACACCATGCATGGTCCCTGCTTAGTCCAGAATTCCTTCACATACCGTGTGTTAGCCCAACACAAAGGCATCCTCACATAGCCCACAATTCTTAACTATAGTAGCCAGCAAGGTGAGAAATGGCCCTCGATCTGGTTCAGGACCCTTATACAGACGTTTGCTCCCAAATTACTAAGCAGACCGTCCAACACCAAATCAGCCAATGTCCAGACCCTAACACAGTTCAGCACATGAGGAGATGGACCCCACTCAGGGTCTGTGTCAGAAATAGCAAAGTAGGACCAGGTGCAGTGTCTCACACCTATAATCCCAGCACTTTGGGAGTCCAAGAAGGGAGGACCACTTGAGGCTGGGAGTTCAAGATCAGCCTGGGCAACATAATGAGACCCCCACACACAAAAAAAATTTAAAAAATTAGCCAAGCATGGAGATGCGTGCCTACAGTCCTCGCTACTTGGGAGGCTGAGACAGGAGGATTGCTTGAACCCAGGAGTTCAAGGCTACAGTGAGCTATCATCTTGCCACTGTACTCCATCCAGCCTGGGTGACAGAGGAGACTCCATCTCTTTAAAAGGAAAAAAGAAAGAAAGAAAGAAAAAGGAAAAAATTGCAAAATGGCATCCTGGAGTGGATTCTTGATCCACCTTGCACATTTTTCCCCTCACACAATGTTTTCTTTTTCTGTTTCTTGTCTTCCTTCCTTCCTATCTTCCTTCTTTCATTCCTTCCTTTAAAAAAAAAAATTGAACCAAGACATAAAAATTGGAATAGTTTACCTTTAAAAATATAATCTGGGTTGGGCACAGTGGCTCACACCTGTAATCCCAGCACTTTGGGGAGCAGAGGCAAGAGGATTGCCTGAGGTCAGGAGTTCAAGACCAGCCTGGGAAACATGGTGTGAACTCGTCTCTATAATAAATCAAAAAATTAGCTGGGCATGGTGGTGCACGCCTGTGGTTCCAGCTACTTGGGGCACAGTGACTCATACCTATAATCCTTGGGGGGCCCAAGGCGAGAGGATTGCCTGAGCCAGTAGTTCAAGACCAGCCTGGGCAACATAGCAAGACCTCGTCTCTGCTAAAATAAAACAAAAAATAAGCTAGGCATGGAGGCGCACACCTGTAGTCCCTACTACTCGTGAGGCTGAGGCAAAAGGAACACCTGAGCCCAGAAGGTTGCGGTTACAGCAGCCACAATTGTGCCAAAGCACTCCAGCCTGGGCGTCAGAGTGAGACTCCGACTCAAAAAAAAAAAAAAGAAAAGAAAATTGGAAGATCTGGCAACACTGGACTGCTTTCCTGTCCAGCTGGAACAGAGTAGCCACTGCCTTTATTCCACTCCCTTCAATTCCCAACACAGCCCTGGGATTAGTTACCATTTACCATTGTCCTTATACTGTTTATTTTCATTGTTTATTTTTCTCTCATACTAGAGAATTTTTTATGAACTCACATTTCCATGAGGGGTGTTTCAGGAAAAATGAGAGAGAGTTTATTTCTTTATGGAAGTAGTTAATATTCCTCTGAGGTTAAATGTGTAAATACTCAATACTCAGCCTACAGTGTTTGTTCATTTACCTGCTAGCACCTGAGTTAGGGATCCCTACTGCTCAGCAAATATGAGACAGCCCCCTCCAAGAATATGGCCATGGCTCTCTCTCTCCAGACATATATGGGCCTAATCCTGTAGCCCAACTCTGCAAAACAAAAACAGTACCCCCCCAAACGGTGGTCATATGAATAGCCTCAACCCATTACTCAGTACGCTCTGAAACAGGATCTTCATATGCCACGATACATAAACGTGCTACTGTTTGGCAAATCAGAAGATAACACTTACAAAACAAAAACCTACATTCATCTTACCCATTTCACCACACTTGATACTGTCTGCAGTAAACAGCTCATTTTTAGTGTGTGATGATAGGCCCTTTACAATTCAGTATATACACACCCTAAACCATATCTTTCTTGCCATGATTTACGAAACTGTGGCACAGATACAGGCACTGATATTATTGATGGCTTTTTTTATTTTAGAGAGACAAGATCTCGCTATGTTTCCTAAGCTGGTCTAGAACTCCCAGGCTGAAGCAGTCCTCCCGTCTTGGCCTCCCCAAAGTGCTGGTATTATAGGGTGAGCCACAGTGCCTGGCCATTGATGGCTGTATTGAACTAAGCTAAGTGACAGTTGAAAATAGTTTGAATTTGTAAAGTTCCCTTTAATTTTATTTTTATTTTGTAGAGATGAGGTCTTGCTATGTTGCCTAGCCTGGTCTCAAACCACTGGGCTTAAGCAGTCCTCCTGCCTCGGCCTCCCAAACTGCTGGGATTATAGGTGTGAGCCACCAGTCCCGGCCCAATAAACTTCCCTTTAGGTAGACTGAGTAGTGGTATGTACGGACCACATTCTGGACATTCGTTTTGTGGTGTACTTTGCTCAGGGCTAGAGTTTGCACATAGCCCCTGATCGATGCAATAACTTTTTTTAAAATTTGCTTTCTTAGAGACAGAGTCTTGCTATGTTGCCCAGACTGGATTGTAGTGTCTGTTCACAGATATGATCATAAAGCACTGCAGCCTCAGACTTCTGGGTTCAAGTGATCCCACCCGCCTCAGCCTTGCAAGTAACTGAGACTACAGGTGTATGCCACCACACACAGCTTTAAACGTAGATTATCTTGTATAGTGAGAGTTGATGTATCAGTCAGGCTAGGCTAGGTTCTACTGAGGTTAAAAAAAACCGTACTGGCTTGAAGCTGGAATGGAAAAAAAAAAGAAACATGGTACATATACACGATGGAATGTTATGCAGCCATAAAGAAGGACAAAATATGGACTTTGCGGCAACTTGGATGGATTTAGAGTCGATCATACTCAGTCATCTATCCAGAAACAAAGAACAGAGTACCATATGTTCTCACTATAAGCGGACCTTGAACCACTATACTACTATAAGAAAGGGATTGGCAGTTGAGGGAAACCACCAGGGGAGTGGGGGTGAGATTGGCAGTTGAGGGAAACTGCCAGGGGAGGGGGTGGGATTGGCAGTTGAGGGAAACTGCCAGGGGAGGGGGGTGGGTTGGCAGTTGAGGGAAACTGCCAGGGGGGGGCGTGGGATTGGCAGTTGAGGGAAACTGCCAGGGGGGGGGGGTGGGGTTGGCAGTTGAGGGAAACTGCCAGGGGAGGGGGGTGGCTTGGCAGTTGAGGGAAACTGCTAGAGGAAGGAGGGGCACACCTCCTCAACAAGGGTACCTGCCTAATCGACGTTTGTATACCTAACCCTGAATTGTACCCCACATCTTTATAATAAAAAAAAAACGTAGTGGTTTAAAACCACTAAAGGTTTAATTTGGCTCCCCTTAGATATTCAATGCAGTTCAGCCGAGAGGTTCTGCTCATCACAGTCATATAGCAAACTTTGACTGGAAAAAGGCTAACATAACATGAAACGTCTCTCAGTCCAGGACCACAGAAAAGCTCAAATTTTACTGGCTGTTTCTCCCATTCATATTAAGGTCTATATCCACAACACTATTCAGTAAAGGGTAGTCCCCACTCATAACAGGCTCAAATGACATAAGCTTCACTCATGAGCCAGCACTGGACCAGAAAATCCAGACCCATGTCATGATTCCCCCCAGACCACAGCCATTCCAAAAACCCCAGTTAATCACACCAGAATTCAAGTCTAAACTAAACCATTGTGTCTATCACTGATCAAACCATGACCATGCCAACATTGCCAAACTAAGAGACAGCATATACCAAGGGCAAGGTTCATATAAATATGCCCCGGTTCACTCAACCTTTCATTCATTAAATCAATATTTCTCGAGCACCTACCGTGTACAAGGCACTGTGCTAGAGGAACCCCCTAAGCACTCTGACAGGGCAGCACCCTAACCATGCTGGCAACTGTTATCTAGCAAGACAAGTCAGCTCCCACCTAAACCAGGTCTACAGCACACAACCTCTCAACACATCATAAGCGCCTTCTCAGCCGAGCGCCTAAACCCACACTGTGACTGAACAAGAGAAGACAGCTTACGCCAAGGATGGGTCAGGGTTTGTACCCATAAGCGTGCCTAGGCACCAGCCCTAGCCTACAACGGAGGCTAAATGTACACCACTCTTCAGCAAATTATGAGATATCCTTTCCCAAGCACTTGGTTTACATATGTGTCAATACAAAACACAGCTTGGCTCCATACCAACATTAAGCACAGAGGAAAGAGTCCCTCAGACCATGACTTGAACTTTATCTGTGCTTCTCAAGATGATACAGATCTCACGATATACGTACCCAGGAAAGGACCAATGACTTAACTATCCATACTATAAGTTTTTGCTTATATCTATATTTTATTTGTTTTCATTGACATATGTTCCACTGGATGAAGATGGCATGGTTTAACTCTGCTACTCTTGAGGCACAGCTTCTATAAACATACTTATGTATACATGTCCTGGATTACATAAGAATGTGTGTGTCTGTTGGATATATACCTAAATGTGGACTTGCTCAGTCACGAAACGTATATATTCAAGTTTAGTAAATAACACCAAACAATTTTCTAAAGCGGTTGCAACAATTTACAGTCCTAGGGGTTCAAGGCTACAGTTAGCTGTAATCGCACCACTGTAATCCAACCTGGGTGACAGACTAAGACCCTTTCTCATAAATCAAATCAAATAAAGGCTGCACATTTACGAAGATCTTTGTTAAATTAAGGATATTTGTTTGTATCCCTGTCTTACTATTAGTTTTTATCATGAGTAGATATTGAACTTTATACAATGCTTTTTCGGCTTAGCATGTGAAGATGACCAGTGAAAACAATTGATTCTCTAATGGTAAGTCATTCTCGCATTCCTTGGAGTAATCTCAAGTTATTCAGGATATATTATCCTGTCCATATATTGCTGGATTTGGGTTGCTAAGATTTGGTTTGGGATATTTGCCTCTACGTCAATGAGACGGGCGGGTCATTTGCCTTTCTCAGGCTGTCTTTCTTGGGTTCTGGTACCAAGATCATAGGAGCCTCATGAAATGAGCTGGGGAATAGTCTATTTCTAGTCTTTGGAAGAGACTGGAACTATTTCTTCTCCAAGTGTTTAGTAGAACTCAACTATAAAGACAGGTCTGGAGCTTTAATTTTATTGACTTTTCTGGTTTTTTCCGTATCGGTTTTCGTAAGCTATGTTTTCAGGGAGTTTATCCATTTTATTTAAATGTTAACATGACATAATGTTGCTCATAATATTCTCTTGTTATCTAACTATCTCCTGGATCTTTTTTTTTTTTTGGTGGGGGAGGGGTCGGAGTCTCACTCTGTCGCCCAGAGTGGAGTGCAGTGGCCACTCCCGGCCACTGCAGCCTCGACCTGCTGGGCTCCGGCAATCCTTCTGCTCAGACTTCCGAGTAGAAGGAATTACAGGCATGCGCTACCACGCCCGGCTGATTTTTTTTTTTTGATTTATTGTAGAGCTGAGGGGTCACCAAGTTGCCCGGGCGGGTCTCGAACCCGCGGCCTGAGGCAATCCACTCACCTCAGCCTCCCAAAGCGCGGGATTACAGGCTGAGCCACCGAGCGTGGCTTATCTCCTGGATCTTGAATCGGTATATTACTCACTATATTAGTAGCTATTTGATGGTTTTAAACATACTCTGTCACACGCTTTGTCCACCATTTTTACTCTTCTTTGGAAGGAGAGTTGGTCTGAATTGCCTGGCTTGCCTTTTACCTGATGTAGACGACCTTAAGCAGTTCTTGACTTAAGGTTTTAGGTGACTGTTTCAAACTACACAAAATCAGGCTGGCAGAAGGATCTCGAGTGGTGTCAGGGGCACTCTTTATTTCCTAACGTGGTGCTTGCCAGTTTTTTCTTTCTTTCTTTCTTTCGAGTTGGAGTCTCACTGTCGCCCAGACTGGAGTACAGTGGCCGCTCCGGCCACTGTAGCCTCGACCTGCTGGGCTCCGGCGATCCTCCCGCCTCAGCCTTCCAAGTAGCTGGAATTACAGGCGCACACAACCACGCCCGGCTAATTTTTTTTGTGATTTATTGTAGAGATGAGGTCTCGCCAAGTTGCCCGGGCGGGTCTCGAACCCGCGGGCTCAGGCAATCCACTCTCCTCGGCCTCCCAAAGCACGGGATCACAGGCTGAGCCACCGAGCCCGGCTTAATTCACTTTTAAATAAACTGTATTTTTAATCTAAAAAAAAAGAAATGGATACTTTGGGGCACCCCATGGTAAACGGACAGGCAAGTCACGGGCAGAGACAATCAGTCTGAAACCTCTGTCATCCTAGGCCCTGCAGGGCAGTCCTGAGGACTGAGGAAGTCAGTACTTCAGGACCCCCGTAGCCAGAGGGGCACACTTCTATGCATTAGCACAGCCTTTGGGAAACTCTTTCCTAACTCACCCCTTCTTTCCTCTCCCCAGCTCAGTTATCCCCTCTTAGGCTGTTCCCCACTCAGAGTCGATCTGCACATCCACCTGTCCTTAGGATGTATGGCCTCTCTCCATAGGATGATGAAGTCCTCGCTCCCCCAATCCTTTCTTGAGTTCTGCAGCATCAGCCGTTCTGGTTTCCATCGGTAGGAGGATTCTTGTAATAGTGCGAGGTGGGAGGAGTGACTTTAGTCACATTGATGAGACTAGGAAGAGACACTGTGCTTCTACTCTGTATCTTTTCTTATTTTCATTTTTTGAGTTGGAGTCTCACTCTGTCGCCCAGGCTGGAGTGCATTGGCATGCTCACGGCCACCACAGCCTCGGCCTGCTGGGCTCAGGGGATCCTTCCACTTCAGCCTTCAAGTAGCGGGAACTAGCCGGGCTCGGTGGCTCAGCCTGTAATCCCGCGCCTTTGGGAGGCTGAGGTGAGTGGATTGCCTGAGCCCGCGGGTTCGAGACCCGCCTGGGCAGCGAGACCTCATCTCTACAATAAATCAAAAAATCAGCCGGGCGTGGTAGCGCATGCCTGTAATTCCAGCTACTCGGAAGGCTGAGGCGGAAGGATCGCCGGAGCCCGGCAGGTCGAGGCTGCGGTGGCCGGGAGCGGCCACTGCACTCCAGTCTGGGCGACAGAGTGAGACTCCGACTCAAAAAAAAAAAAAACAAGTAGCGGGAACTACAGGCACGCACCACCATGCCCAGCTAATACTTTGATTTATTGTGAGATGAGGTCTCACCATGTTGCCCAGGCTGGTCTCGAACCTGTGAGCTCAGGCAATCCTCTCACCTCAGCCTCCCAAAGTGCTGGGATTACAGGCGTGAGCCACAGTGCCCGGCTTCTACTCTGTTTCAAAGCTAGGGTTTTTTGAGTTTTTTCCCCCTGAAAGCACCTGAAAACCAAACACACCTCTTTGCTGCTGCACCTGTGAAGCCTTTGGAGGACAGCAGCCTTCAGCAAACTAACGGGATCTCTCCAGTGAGGGTTTGTATCTACAAGGAGTTATAATGATAGCAACAAACTCCTGTGCAGCTTCTGCCTATGACAGAGATTTACACTCACACATACACATCACACAGTGAGCCAGGGGACAGACCCCACTCAGACCTGCGCTCACGTTCATAGAATGACTCCGAACACAAAGAGACACCCCATGAACAGGCTAAGTCCTATACCCACCCCATGGCTCTGCAAATAAGAGCAAGCTGTGGTCTACATCAGGCCTAGTATATGTACGTATGCCAAGAAGACCATGAGAAAGCCAGGCCTGAGACCTGAACACACACCCTTGCCGTAATATAGCAGACTGCACGATGGCCCACGCTGAAAAGGGAGCCCGTGTACACCCGGCACACCCAAATGCAGTGCCTGTTCTACAGAGGAGACATTCACAGGCCAAGGGTTGGTACAGAATGTGATGGCCCCAGGCAGACTCCTCAAGTCATCACTGACCATACAAGAAATCCTCACTTAGATCAGGGCCTCTCCTCTGTAATGCCCACTTTTCAACATCAAAGGTTGCTTTTCCAGCCTCAACTACCGGGCCGGATGGGGGTGGGACTCATGGCTCCCACTTTCCTCTGCGAACTACTCTCCCCTCCCTCGGATCCCTGGACTCTGCCCCTGCCTTTCCCCCTTTCAGAGAACTGAAGGGCCACCGCCAAGCCACAAGTAAAGCCACGTCCCCTCCCTTTCCTGGAAACGGCGACCCGGCAAACTAAAATGGCGATTGAAACGGTGCCTTCCTTTGTTCTTCCTCGGTGCCTTCCTTTGTTCTCCCTCCGCACCCCGTGGCGCGCCCGCGAAAAACCCACCAACCTGGATGGAGCTCTGCCAGCCGGCCAATAATGGACTGACAGGTCGCCCTAAGCCCCCATAAAGGCTGGAGCGCCCTTGCTTCAGCGCTACAGCCTGACCCTCAGGTCCTGTAGCCACCGCGTTCGACCCATTAAATCCTTGGCCTTAACGGGTGTTGAGTCTCAGTGTGCGCCACCATCTTTCACTGGTGCCGTGACCTGGAACGGGTTCCTCTCGCCCTCAGGCGAGACCCTGTTCCGGTACCAGCGGGACTCATCCCTCAAGGCCTTCGCCCACTTTCTTGAACCCCAGCGCTGCACCATCACTGGCCCTCGGATTGGTAAGTGCCCCTAAATGGAAAACCTAAAACCTTGCCCGGGATAACCGGAGGAAACTGACCGTTGATCATCCGGCAGCTCTTTCGGCCCCAGGCGAGGGGGGGACCACACCTCGCCTAGGTCTTTAAGGCCACGGCGGCCCCCCTACGGGTTTTTCCCCCTCTCCCGCCTAGGTCTTTAAGGCCACAGCAAACCCCGACTGGTTTTCCCTTCCCTCGGCCATCAGGTATTTCGAGTCTGCTCCCTCCTGCCGTCCGGTTTTAGGCATCCTCTTCGTCGAAAAATCCTGGTACCGGGTTGCCCTCAACCTCCTCGATTCTGCAGGAGAATCGGGGGGTTGTACTAACGTTCTGGGACCACAGGCTTTATTGCAGCCTCCTCATATCCTAACAACCGGCTGTCCAGGGGACGCTCTGCTCACCCCCAGCTGTTAAAATGGGAAGCTTGTCATCCCTGCCTGCTAAACTCCCCCTCAAATGCCTTTTAAAAACCTCTCCACTCTCTCTCTCACTCCTGACTTTAAAACCCCAAAAGTGTCTAATCTGCTTCAGTACCCAAGACTGTCCCACTTATCGCTTAGACAACCAAAATAAGTGGCCCCTATGGGTCCCAAAACCCCCGACATTATACGGGACCTCTATAACTTCTATGAGCGTTAAAAAAAAGTGGGCAGAGATTCCCCTCCCTGCCCCGTCCCGCTTACGCCAGCACCTCCCTCCTCCGTCTCTAACTTCAGCCCAGCAGATAAACCTCCTCCCTGTCGACAAACCTCTTCCACTCAGACCCCCCCGGTATCTGCTCCTGCCTAACCTCCCGTCCCGCCTCTCCTATATCCGCCTCCCCTATATCCGACTCTTCCTCCCGGCCCGCCATCTCAAATTTCCCTTTTGTCCTCGGCTCCAGTTTTTCCCGGGGCTCCCCCCCCCCATCCACTTCCTTCCCTGCTGCCACTCGCTTGGACCCTTCCTCACCGCCGGGGTCCACAGTCTTAGCTACCCACTTTATCACCCAATCCGCTCCGGACATCCGGCGCCAGCTTAAAAAGGCAGAGGGGGGCCCCCCAGATTCCACTCTGAGACCTGGTAAATATGGCCTTTAAAGTTTATACTGCCCGAGGGGAAAAAAAGCTGGGGCCCCTGCGGGCCCAGAGGCTAAACAGAAAGTGGCCCTTCAAACCCAAGCCCTGGTCGCTGCCCTGCGGGCGGCTCAGCAGGGGCCTCAAAACCCCCCATCCCAGGAAACAGTCCGAGACCCAAACACCTTCGGGAGCCTGCTTCAGGAGTGGCCAGGAAGGCCACTGGGCAGAACAATGCCCAGCCCCAGACCACCGACTCGACCTTGCCTGGTCTGCAGACAAAAGGGACTTTGGGAAGTTTGAGTGCCCCCTGGGGGAAAACCACCCCCCGGCAACAGAGTTTTGGGGGGGGCCGGCTCCCCCAAGGGGCCCCCTCGCCGAAGCTCCGGGGCCCCCCTGGACGACTAAAGCCGCCGGGACTCGAACACCCCAGTCCCCCTTGCCGACCCCAGGGCCACACTATGGGTAGCGGGTAAGTCCATCTCCCTTTTGGTGGACACGGGGGCTACCTATTCTGTTTCACTCTCCTTCCATGGGCCTTCACATCCTTCCCAGGTCTCGGTTGTGGGCGTCTCGGGGGTGCCCTCCAGTGCAAGCCACTGGAGACGGGTCCGGTGTCCTGCCTTTGGAAGGCCGTCCCTTCACCCATTCTTTCTTAGTTACCCCATCCTGCCCAGCCCCTTTGCTGGGAAAAAACCTTCTGTAGAAGCTTGGGACACCTATCTGCCTCACCTCAAAACCAAGTTCCCCGACTCTGCTCCCGACCCTCCCCTGTGCTGTCTTCCCCCGGAACCTTCGTCCGATTTCCCCATTTCCCCCAAAAGTTAATGCAGTAGTCTGGGACACTTCCACTCCCGTGATGACCAATCACCACCCCCCAGTCCTCGTTCGCCTTAAAAATTCCTCTTGCTTCCCTTCCAGGCCTCAATTTCCTATCTCACACCCCTGTCAAAAGGGGCCCTCCAGCCCATCGTTAACCGGCTGCTCCTCCGGGGTCTTCTGGTCCTACCAACTCCCCTTATAGTACTCCCATCCTCCCAATAAAAAGCTGTCTGATACTTATTGACTGGTGCAGGACCTCCAAATAATAACTCTGCCAAAATTACCACTACATCCAGGGGTCCCTAACCCATATACTCTCCTATCTCAGATACCCCCCCACTCACTTCACAGTTCTGGACCTTAAAAATGCCTTCTTCACCGTCCCCCTACACCCAAACTCCCAGCCACTCTTTGCCTTAATTTGGGGAAAAAATCCAGACACTCACAGGCCCCGACAATTAACCTGGAGGGTCCTGCCTCAGGAACTCCGTAATAGTCCCCACCTTTTCGGCCAGGCGTTGGCCGAGGACCTGTCCTCTTATGACTCTGGGTGTAGCACTCTCCTCCAGTATGTAGATGACCTTCTCTATGCACCCCCTCTATAACTGCCCCTCACACAGACACTGTCCTGCTTCTCAGCTTTCTAGCACAAAGGGGATACCGATTTTCCCCCCCACAAAGCTCAGCTGCCCAAAAAAACACAAGTCCCCTACCTTGGTGTAGCCGTTTCACACCAACACAAGGCCATAACAACCAGCCGCAAGTCGGTTATTCAGTCTCTCCCGGTCCCCAAAAACCCAAGGAAGAAATCCAGTCATTCCTGGGGTTGGCGGGGGACTTCCGAGCCTGGATCCCCAATTTCACCCTTCTGGCCAAGCCACTCTATGACCTGGCTAAAGGTGACCCTAAGGAACCATTACTCTCCCTCTCGGCCATTAGGCAGCCTTTCACCGCCCTCCGACAGGCTCTCCTCCGGGCCCCCCCCGTCCTACGACTACCTGATGTTCACCGACCTTTCACCTTATACGTCCACGAAAACAAGGGCACAGCCCTAGGAGTTCTAGGCCAATTCAGTGGACAAACGTTTGCTCCTGTAGCCTATCTCTCAAAACACCTTGACCACAGGGTTTCAGGGATGGGCCCCATGTCTGCGGGCCCTGTCGGCCGCCCCCTTGCTCATGTGCGAATCCAAAAAACTCACGTTTGGAGCACCTATCACCGTTACTTCCCCCCACCATCTCCCATCACCTCCTAGGATATAAGGGCCTCAAAACACTCCCCCCCGGTCGGGTCCCACCCCTTCTGGTTTTCTTTGTCCAAGACCCCTCTGTCCCCTTTCCCAAGCTTGCGCACCCCTTCACCCAGCCACATGACTCCCTTCCTCTCCTGTCGACCCCCCAAAAACATGAGTGCGTCGAAGTCCTCGAGTCCCTGCTCCCCTGTCCAGTACACATTCAGGGAGGACCTTGATCTGCGCCCTCCTCTGTTTGGTTCACAGATGGAAGCTCATATATACATGAGGGGTCTCGGGTGGCAGGATACGCCATCACCTCTGCCACTGACGTCATCGAGGCTAATCCCCTCCCGCCCAACACCACCAACCAAGAAGCAGAACTCACAGCAGTCACTCGAGCATTCCAACTGGTGGCAGGACACTCCCTGTCGCTTTACACCGACTCCAAAGATGTCTTTCACATTTTGGTTTCACCCACCCAAATCTGGCAAGAACGGAGGTTGTTAACCACCAAAGGGCCGGCCATCGTAAAGGCTAAGCTCATTTCCGACCTCCTTCAAGCCTCCTCGCTTCCCAGGGCCATAGGCATCTCACCCTGAAAAGCTCACCAGGTCGATTCATCTTTTTCATCCGAGGAAACGTGGGCCAACAGGGCGGCTCGCCAAGCGGCTCTCAAACCCCTTCCTACCATACTCGTCAACACCTCCTCCCCCCCCAGCCGAACGTACAGGTGAAGTTCCACAGTTGTCCAATCTCATTCCCTACCGACACTCAATTTTCCACCCAAACCCAGCGGCTCTCGCTTCATTTCTTAAAAATTTCTTCCACCTTACTCCTGAAATACAAAACTCATACACGCCCCTTTTCCCCTCACTGCTCTACTTGCCGCCGAACAAATCCTAATACCCCCCGAAAGCCCGGGAAAGTTCCCCACTCACCAGGCTAGGGGAGAGCTCCCTGGGTCAGACTGGCAAGTGGACTTCACCGTCATGCCCCCCCCCCCGTCCGTAACACCAAATACCTTCTGGTCCTGGTCGACACCTTCTCCGCGTGGGGCGAGGCTTATCCCCCCCTCAAGTAAGCGGGCTGCTGTGGCGGGATCTATCTTAGCCAACCACATCATCCCTCGATTCGGGGGCCCCTTCTCCCTTCGGTCAGATAACGGGCCTGAGTTCCCCTCACGAGTCGCTCAGTTTTTCACGACGGCCCTCAACATCAAATGGCACTTTCACGTTCCCTACCACCCACAATCATCAGGAAAGGGTTTTAACGAACTAACCGCACACTAGAGGATATCCTCACCAAACTCTCTCTCCAACTCCAACAGGACTGGGTCTCCCTCCTTCCCCTAGCTCTCTTCCGCGTTCGCGTCCTCCCTCAGAGGGCCACTCAGCTTTCACCCTTCGAGGTCCTACATGGCAGACCTGCACTTCCTCCTGGCATTCCAACCTCTCCACCTCACGTCCCCCTTCATATAACCTACCCCCTCCTGTCCTTCATCCGTTCCAATATCTGGCAATATCAAGATCTCCTTTTGCCCGCTCCCACGGTAGCACATAATCCAAAGCCTCTCACCCCGGGACAGTGGGGTTTTCCTCTCAGACCCAGAAAGCAGAACTGGCTTACAACCGAAACGGCAAGGACCCTTCCAAACAGTCCTCTCCCCCCCAGGCAGCCAGGCTGCTCATAACCAAAGGACAGCTCAGTCCCTGGATTCACGCTTCTCGCCTCAAACCAGCTAAACTGCCTCCCTCTACCCCCTTTCCCCCCAGAGCCGCCGACCTATTCTTGTTCCACAACTCCAGGCCAGCCTCTCAAACTTCGAGTTCCTGTGTTGCCCGCTCCCCCCCCCTGCCCGTCATCCAGGAAAATCCCACATAATCACAAGACGCGAAGGTTACCGCCTGCACTCAACAACGACCCTCCGCCAAATGGTCGTCAGTTTTGTTCTTTCCCCTTTCTAACAGTACTGCCTTTCTTCCTACTCCTTCTTTTCCTCCTGCTTTCACATTGCTGTACATAGTGCTGCGCCTTGGGGCGGGTTGCTCAATCCCCTCCTCTGCTCACTATCAAGAAGACCCAACATGATCATCGCCTTCCTCCTTGCCGTCGTTTTTCAAACCAAGCCCACTACCCTGTCCGTCCTCCATTATCGATTCACCATCCGTGAATTTTACAAGGCCAGCGGGATAGAAACAGTCAAGGACTTAGACACAAAAAAATGGGCCCCCTAAACAGTTGCTCAAAACCTGTTTCCCTCGACTTAAAGCCCTCAATAAGCGTGCAAGACGCGAATCACCCCCTTTTTATGCTTACTAGAAGACCAAACCCAGGACTACTGTAAATGGTGGCCCGATCAATACGGTGGCTGTCCCTATTGGTCATGCAGAATTCACTATGCTGGCGAATCCATCAGCTGAGCAAAATGGGGGGGGGCAAGCTTCCTCGTCCGCCACTACATAGGAACTCCCGGGGGGGGGGGGGCGCGGAGGCCGCTTCTCCCACTTCTCTTTTGACATCCCCCACCCGACCGCTAACCTCTGGAAAGACCTCATATACGTAGCTGTCTACCCAAAGGAATGGTACGCCCGTCCCACCCGGGGGCCTATCCATCTCTCGCTCCACCTTTACCCCTTCCGTCACGGTATCAGTGGTGGGGGCACATAAAAAACCCCCCAAAAAACAGCTTCCATCGCCCCCTTCCTCAGAAGACCACCTCTCCTTACAACCCTCCCAACATTTCCCCTCATGGTTTACCATAATAGGCCACACCCTCCGCTTCGGAAACCAATCCTTCCCTTCTCTTCCTTCTTCGCAGCGTTTTCTTTGTGCCTCATTACAACGACCTCTGCTGGCTGCCGTTCCGCTTCCTGCCTCGCCCCACAGTAACAGTACCCTCAACCTGTCTTCCACCGGAGAGGCCATCACCAAACCTCACGTTCCACTTGGGGAAGTGGCATCCAACTCCTCTTACCTCTGTATTGGTCCGCCCAGCGCCCCCACTCTCCATTCAAATAAAACCCCCTCTGTTCAACCACCATAAACTCGACCAATGGGCACTTCCTCCCGCCCAGCCTTTCTTATGGGGGCAAAGGCACTCTCCTCTCCCAGACTTCCAATCTCACCTCTCCCTGTGTAGTTGTTACGCTGATCCCACAGCTCTCTCTTTACTCCACTGCCGACCTCCAGGCCCTCTTAACTCCCAAACACCGACGCAAGAGGGCTGTCTTCCTTCCAGTCATGGCAGGATTGTCCCTAGTTTCCGCCGTCACCTCCATAGGTCTATCAGGAGGGGCTCTCGACGACTCGCTGTGGGGCCCTGGAAGACTTACAAAACAAAATCCAGCTAGCTTTAGACACCACCTCCGATTCTCTCCAACCATTACAAAGACAAATAACGAGCATAGCACAAGTAGCCCTCCGAAATCGTCGGGCTCTAGATCGCCTAACAGCCGAAAAGGGAGGCACTTGTCTTTTCCTCCAAGAGGAGTGCTGTTATGACATTAACGAGTCAGGAGTCATGGAACAAAGCATTAATAAATTACAACACCTCTCCTCACAAGTCCAAGGGGCAAAGCCTTCACAAATCGGCAGCCTATTACAAAACTCCCTACTCACCTGGCTTTTGCCTGTCGTCATACCTGTCATTCTCATTTTCGGTCTGTGCTCCTTTCTCCCGTGTATCCTCAAGTTTCTCCAGTCACAACTTTTAAAAAAACTCTAATCAAAGCATCAACCAGCTTCTCCTACAGAATGATGACCTCCTGCCCACCCAAGATCCAGGTCTCGGCTGTCCCAGCCCTACAAACCTCTAACCTTGTCTTCTCGTTTCAGACATGCTCGCCTCAAGGGTTTTCCCCCCACCGCCTACCACTCAGATTCTCAGCGTTCCTTGACCACCTCCTTCGTGACAGCTGGCTCCTCCCTTTCCCCTGTCCACTCGACGACTGGCCGGACCAGCTTGCCGCTTTTCCCCTTACAAGGCACCTTCCAGGACTTCCACCCAGATGAGATTTTTTCTTTTGGCGCCTACTTGTGGGGTCTCATGTGGCTTGTCCTTTTACCCACCTCACCCACCGACGCCCATTTTCAGCAGGAAGTAACCCGGGCAGACAAACGCTGCCCCCCTCCCGGGGCAGCGGGGAGATGAAAAGAGCGGGGAATGAAGGGCCACCGCCAAGCCACAACTAAAGCCACATCCCCTGCCTTTCCCGGAAACGGCGACCTGGCAAACTAAAATGGGGACTGAAACGGTGCCTTCCCTTGTTCTTTCCCCGGTGCCTTCCCTTTTTTCTCCCTCCGCACCCGCCCGCGCCCGCGAGCAACCCACCAACCTGGATGGACCAATAATCGACTGACAGGGCGCCCCCAAAACCCCCCAAAGGCTGGAGCGCCCCTTGCTTCAGCGCTACAGCCTGACCCTCAGGTCCTGTAGCCACCGCGTTCGACCCATTAAATCCTTGGCCTTAACGGGTGTTGAGTCTCACTGTGCGCCACCGTCTTTCAAGAACCCCCCTGCCGCCCCCTGCTCTCGCGCACCCCGTTCTCTGGGCCCTGGAAGACTTCCCCTAAGGTTCCCTACTTCACACAGCTCCCAGGTAGCCTGTGCGTCTCCGCCCCGGTGTCCCCTCCTCACGAAGCCTTTGGTCCTTCCCACAGCACCTGGACTTTCCTCTCTGTTCACAGTGTGACTGGGTGTCTCCAGGTGCCCATCACTCCCTCTCAAGATTTTAGGTCCTCACAGGCAGGACTCCCCTGTCGCTCACCTCTGGGTGCCCAGGACCGAGTGCTGTTCCTGGCTCTGGGCCAGGGTGCCATGAGACTGGGCACCCCTGGAGCTGGAGGCCTGAACATTTGGAAGCACAGGGAGCAGCGGGGAGCTGCACGCGGGATTCCTGAGCGCCCACGAACGGGCAGGAGAGCAGCCACAGGCCTGCACCGTGCTGTGGGAAAAGCCAGCGCAGAAGGCAGGAGGGGCTGTCGAATCAGGCCTGCTCCCAGCAAGCGCGCCAGCGGCAGCAAGGGCTACCTTTAATCACCCCGTAAGCACTCAGCAAATGTGTATTGAATCAGCTGAGAGGCGTCACCACAGACGTCGCCATCGGAGAGGCCTGAAGGACCCTTGAATTCCTGCTGTGAGCAGGGATAATTTGGCAGGCAGAAGACAGGGAGGTTGCACTGGTTGCTTGTAGTGAGAAGCACTCGACTGCAGCAGATCAGGCAGTGGTGGCCCTGCATTTGCAGGTCAAGTGATGGCTTCTGGGCACTGAGGGGAGCCAGGCCCCTCCCTGCACGCAGAGCAAGAGCACTCTCTGCAGCAGTTGGCGACAGGCATTCCACTGCAGGGATGAGGAGTGGCTTCGGGGTGACCAACTGTCCCAGCTTTCCTGGGACTACGGGATTTCCTGAGAAGCCAGACTTTCCAGTTTGAAATCAGGACGGTTCCAGGCAAACCGGGACAGATGGTCACCCTAGGTGGCATCGAGGGCCTGTCAGTCTCAGGCAGGGCTCTCCTCCCCTCTGCTGTTTAGAGCAGAGGAGATGAAGGGGGCCTCAGTCTGAGTTGTAGCCCCATCGGGGTGTGCCCAGTGGGACTATGGGCCTGCACCCGGGTCTGATGGGGGACTGCCTGGAGGAAGCCCTCCTCTTCTTGTGGGCTTGCCCCAAAGGGGTTTGGTCTCAGCTCTGATATAGGGACACTGCTTGGCAGGTGTACTCTTAAGGACCTGTGGCTAAGCTGAGGTCAGTTTGTTTGGTCCTCATCTAGAGTCTGTGTGTGACCTGAGTCTGCTTGGGGAGTCCCTAAACTTGGCAGGTTTATGCACTATGGACTGGGTTAGGCATGGATGTGTGCTCAGGCCTGTGTCAAGCCAGTGTTGTGCTTTCTTGAGTGGGGAGGTGTCCATATCCTGGTCTCGGCAAAACCTGCCTCCTCAGTGGAGGCGTGAGCAGGTATCTGAGTGGCAGTTGTCTCAGTATGTCTATCTGAGGATTGACCATAAACCCTAGTCTGACCATGGCTGGTTTGGAAAGTGTTCTCTGTAGGTATGTATGTGGGTCATGTCCTTTGCAAAGATATTGTGCCACGATGTCTCCCTGGCTGGTGGTGTCTTTTGAGATATATACTAGACATAAAGCCGGGCTCGGTGGCTCAGCCTGTAATCCTGTACCTTGGGATGCTGAGGTGAGTGGATTGCCTGAGTCCTCGGGTTCAAGACCCACCTGGGCAACTTGGCGAGACCTCATCTCTACAATAAATTAAAAAATTAGCCGGGCGTGGTAGCACGCACATGTAATTCCAGCTACTTGGAAGGCTGAGGCGGAAGGATCGCCGGAGCCCAGCAGGTCGAGGCTGC
The DNA here is from genome assembly GCA_027257055.1 of Cephalopachus bancanus. Lineage (NCBI taxonomy): Eukaryota > Metazoa > Chordata > Mammalia > Primates > Tarsiidae > Cephalopachus > Cephalopachus bancanus. Next base: position 14,436 of record JAPVLO010001502.1, on the reverse strand, counting down.
CATGGCCGGGAGTGGCCACTGCACGCCAGTCTGGGCGACAGAGTGAGACTCCAACTCAAAATAAATAAATAAATAATTAGAATAAAATAAAATAAAAAATAGACATAACAGTACAGACCATGACTGTCCCCTTGTCCCCTGGCACATTGGAAAGTGGTAGTTTTTGAACTGGCCCCTTTTTTTTTTTTTTTGAGTTGGAGTTCACTCTGTTGCCCAGGCTGGAGTACAGTGGCATGGTCACGGCCACCGCAGCCTCGATGCCTGGGCTCCGGCAATCCTTCTGCCTCAGCCATCCAAGTAGCAGGAATCGCAGGCGTGCGCTACCACACCTGGCTAATTTTTTTTATTTATTGTAGAGACAAGGTCTCGCCATGTTGCCCAGGCTGATCTCGAACCCCTGGGCTCAGGCAATCCTCTCGTCTCTGCCTCTCAAAGTACTAGGATTACAAGCGTGAGCCACCACACCCAGCTAAACTAGCCCTTTTCTAAATAGTGTGTGTGTCTGTCCCATGGTCTGTGTCTGGCCTCTACCTAACTAATGGCTGACTCATGTTATTATCTATGATAGAATTTGTGTGATCTGTGCATCATAAGTTCTGGGCAGGTTTTAAGTGCCCCAGTTAGAGGCTGCCTATGTTTCCTCAAGAAAGATGAAGGATTTTCTTAAGCAGTAATTTTGTAACTGAAGAGAGGCTGTTTTGAGTCTCTCAGTGGGGAGCAAATCCTGAGTCGTGGGGTAATGCAACTGGAAGGGCGCACGCAGAATCTGCCTAGGGAGGGTAACAAAGATGGAGATGTGATCTCCAGCTTGTATTAAGGAAATAAAATGTCTCCTTTGTTGAAGGGAGGCACAATATAGTTTTTGGTAAGGGTATAAACGAGGCCTAGGAATGTGTGCCACTCACCCCTAAATAGCCTAGGCCTTCCACCATTCTAAAAGATAAGTGGAACATCCAAACTTTTGAAAAGCTTGAGAAAGGGCTGACATACTACAGTGCATGTGCCTGTCGTCTGTTTTTGTGAATAAGGTTTTATTGGAACAAAGACATGAACATTTGTTTATATAATGTCTATGGCTGCTGTCTCACTACAACACCAGTTTTGAGTAGTTGGGACAGGGACTGTATGGCCTGCAAAGCCTCAAATGTTTATTGTCTTTTCCTTTATAGAAAAAGTTTACCAGTCCTTGTTCTAGAGAATTGTCCCCATTAGTTCTGCTTGTCTGGGAGAACAATAGCATAAAAACAGCATAAAATTCAGTCTGTGGCTATAATCCTCACAACAACCCTGTGACATTGGTTAACATTCTCATCACATTTACAGATGAGGAAACTGAGATACACAGATGTGAAGTGACACCGCTAGTATGTTCCGGAACCAAGACCTGATCCCAAGCAGGCTGTTTCTATAGACTGGCTCCTACCTACTACAGAGAATTGTCTCCTTTGTAGAGCAAGGCTAGAAATGTAAACGTTATACAATCTCCACCTTGAGGCTTCAGCTTGACTGAAGCAACATGCTCCCAGAAGACCATTAGGACCTAGGCCGACAAATAATTGCACTATTCTTTACATTCTGTCTGTTTTCCCTAGTCACATTTGTGTTGTAGTTCTCCCTGTTCTCCTCTCCTCAACTGTACTCTCCACATGTAGAAAAGGACAAATAATTTCATGAGTTATACCTCATCATTCACTATTATTAAATTATAGTATTGTCTTATATCGCTGCAGTTGCATTTATTAATAAATAAAATATAGCACCCGTTGAAACTTCCTCTTTGCTTCTTCTGGCTCATTTCCTTCTCTCTGTAGAGGTAACCACTATTCTGAAATTGGAGTTTATCTTTCTTTTTTTTTTGAGTTGGAGTCTCACTCTGTTGCCCAGACTGGAGTGCAGTGGCCGCTCCCGGCCACCGCAGCCTCGACCTGCTGGGCTCCGGCAATCCTTCTGCCTCAGCCTTCCAAGTAGCTGGAACTACAGGCGCGCGCTACCACACCGGCTAATTTTTGATTTATCGTAGAGATGAGGTCTCGCCAAGTTGCCCAGGTGGGTCTCGAACCCGCGGGCTCAGGCAATCCACTCACCTCAGCCTCCCAAAGGTGTGGGATTACAGGCGAGCCACCGAGCCCGGTTTATCTTTCTTATACATGCCAGAACTCTTAACTAACCGGCTTTTTTTTTCTTTTTAAAATTTCATCCAGCATGGGCAAGAAATACTAGCTCTTCAAGTTTAGATTGTGTCTCCAATCATTTTCATCCCTCCTCAGATGAGGTATCCTTTGAACCTTTCTTTGTTCTTAGTGATCCTAATCTATTCATGGGGTGTGGTCCCAGGTGGGAGGGGGGACACGGAAGTAAACAGAACTACAGAACTGGAGGCATGACTGAGTTATTAGTCTACCACAAATAAGCACTTCCTATTTCACTCTGTGACATCCAGTTGCCACTCACAGAGCCAAAGCAAACATAGCAGGGGCACTTGCTATGAGAGCCTTTGCTCAAATAATATTCAACAGTGCATGCTGTACTGGGCAAGGTTACCCAAGAGCAGATGAAAACATCTTGGTCAAAGGGATGAGGGAGGAAGGAAGTCAGAAGTCACAAACAAGAACCAGTGACAAGCATTGGTTTCCAAGGATAATCTTCAATTTTACATAAGAAATTAGTTTAGCAGTTGTGAGATGGTAAAGTCAGAAACTGGTCAGAAAATAAAACATAAGATAGGGTGAGTTGACTGGGCACCGTGGCTCAAGCCTGCAATCCCAGCACTCTGGGGACTGAGGTGAGAGGATTGCTTGAGCCCAGGTGTTCGAGACCAACCTGGGCAACTTGACGAGACCTCGTCTGTACAATAAATCGAAAAATTAACCAGGCATGGTGGCACATGCCTGTGGTTCCAGCTACTTGAAAGGCTGAGGCAGAAGGATCACCTGAGCCCAGCAGGTCAAGGCTGTAGTGGCTTTGAGCGTGCCACTGCACTTCAGCCTGGGTGACAGAGTGCGACTCCAACTCAAAAAAAAAAAAAAAAAGATGAGTTAAACACTTCAAGACCTGGGCTGAACTTGAAATAAACTGAATCAGTTAATAAAATCAAATTGCTAGCAAAGTAGTAATATTAACCAGCTTACTCCATTTTGTTTAAAACTCATCTTAGTTACCTGCCTGACCTAAGAATCAATGCCTACGTGTGATTGCAGTAACATTCCCATGACCACAGACCCCCAGCTTTGTCTCCTTCGGGCAGGGTATGCTGGCCGTTCCCTGCTGACCATTACAGAACTCCTTCGCCATAGCTTCCATGTGATTATATGCTTTGTTAACTGAAATCAAATGTTACGCTTTGACATTTTGATAGTTTGTTCTTATATTCTGTTAGTGATCTAACCAAGGTAACGCCATTGTATAATGATTCTTCTTCCTTGTCTCTATGTAACTACCTCAAACTATATCTTAATGGCAGAACTCCAGGGACTTTCTGGGCACTGGCTATACCTACCTGACATGAAATTAATCAAAGCTCCCTAACAATCGAAGTTCCCATTTTGGTTGCCAAGTTGTTAGTTAATAGTTGCTATGGTCACTAAGTTGCTATGTAGCCAATGCTGCAAATTTTACCTGTAAAAGCTTGTCACAAACTGCACCAATTTGCCAAGAGTTTTTCTGGCGTTTGCCTACTCTTGACCCACGCATTTGATAAATTCATAATTAATTAAATTCAACTTGCTGGCATAGCTTCTTCTCACTTAGTCATAACAAACTGAAAGAAGAGGAAAGAAGAGTAGGGGCCTGTGTTGCATGTGCTTTATTGATCTGCTGTTCTAGCTTCCCTCTCTTCTCTTCTCTTCTCTTCTCTTCTCTTCTCTTCTCTTCTCTTCTCTTCTCTTCTCTTCTCCGTACTCTGAGAGATTGACCTGTATACACTACATCAATGAGCTCCATTGCCTCCAGCTCCATTGCCTCTGGTTTGGCCAATGAGGAGGACAAGAATTTTCGGGGATGGTAGAGAATGCAGCTAGGGTACTTAATCCTTAACTTTTTTTTTTTCCTGAGGAGTTTCTGTAGACTGACTGGCTCGCTCTCTCACCTGAATGAAGGTCATGTCATATATACCTTGTTTGAGGGTGGTCATACTGGCTCTTTCTGTCACCTGAATGAAGGTAGCCCTTTCTACGCGGTATTTGCTCTCCCCCAATCCAAGTGCAAGAAACCATCTCCCTCCTTTACTGCTGCAGATAGAAGGCTGTTAACAGTCTCCTACTTTGTTAGACCCAGGTTCTGCAATATCACTTGTGGATTCCTTACATCTTACCCAAATGTAAATAGTTGCTTTATGCAATGCTTCTTTCCAAAAAAATCAGGTATGCCATCTGTTCTTGTGGGGCATTAGATGATACAGGGCTCCATTTTTGTATTACTGAGAAAATTCCTAACAAATTAATTTTATTACTTCTATTAATGACAAGTGATTAACTTTCAATTTAAGGAAGAGAACCTTTTGCAGTTCATAAGTGTGATGACTGTGTATTCACATGCTCATGTGTGAGATGTGCCACTCTCAAACCTTGTTACAACATTGGCACATTACCTGACAGTGAAATAAAATAAAATAAAATACATTTATGAAAGAGATATATAGAAACACTCTAACTAATAATGTTGTAAAACCACAAAATGTTTACACGTAAACTTCCTAAAGAAATCATATCCAGGAACATTGAGTCCTAAGCACAGGAATCTATAATAACTTTTTGTTTTTGTTTTTGTTTTTTTGAGTGGGAGTCTCACTCTGCCACCCAGGCTGGAGTGCAGTGGCACGCTCACAGCCACCACAGACTCGACCTGCTGGGCTCAGGTGACCCTTCTGCTTCAGACTTCAATGTAGCTGGAACCACAGGCATGTGCCACCATGTCTGGTTAATTTTTTGATTTACTGTAGAGAAGGGGTCTTACCATGTTGCCCAGGCTGGTCTCGAACCCTGAGCTCAGGTAATCCTCTCACCATCCCCTCTCAAAGTGCTGGGATTACAGGCATGAGCCTTTGTACCTGGCAATAATACCATTTTTTAAATGTTGAGTTTTACAAAGCTAATCTCTGATGTGCTTACTTATCCAATGTTTGTCTCCCCATTACTCCATGAAAGCAGTAGTATTTTATTCACTATGGTATCCTCAGTGACCAGGACAGTATCCCTCAAAAAGTACTCAACAATTTTGGTTTTGATTTAATAAATGAGAGGAAAAGTCAAAAGCAGTAGTAACAACAATGAGACTTCATGGGTTACTGATGAGTCATTCTCTTAATTAGAGGCAGATATCATTGTTTGAATATCTTCCTCAGTGAATCATGTGATTTCTTTATGGCTTACAATCATATTGAAGGTGTGGTGGGTGTGTTCATAAATTTTTCAGGGTGTCTACTTAATTACAGAGATAACAAGAGATGGTAAATTTCAACACAGCCTGCACAAAATAGTTTAGACTTTAGGAAAGCTTAACATAATCAGAGCTGAGGAATCCATGCCACATACTTTGCAGGGGTGTGCCTCTAATATCAAATGAATCCTTGAAAGGACAGGGCAATAACATCAAGAAACCCACAAAGGCTTTTGATAGGAGCACCTGCAAAGATTCCTTAACTTACTTGAACCCTTATCTAAACGCCACCCGGGAAAGAGTCCTAATCAATACACCCTTTGCAGAGCATTCATCTGTGGATGCTCTGGTCAATCAATCAACAAACATTCACAGCACTCCTACTATTTGTTTTGTCCTGTGAATCCTCTCACTCCCAGGCCCTGGCAATGAAGAATAAGACATAGTCTGTATCTCTGATTGCTTACAGACTAGTGAAGCCATAATCACAATATAATATGAAAAATACCCAAATGAAGGTATTATTTTTGTTTGTTTGTTTTTTACTTTTTATTTGGAGATAATTTCAAATGTACAGAAAGAGTGCCAGAATAAATTAGAATAGTATAAAGGACACCTGGATATCTATTACCCAGCTTCACTTATTATTAACTTTTTGCCCCATGTATTTTATCATTTGTAGTCTCTCTCCCCTTTGTCTATCTATCTGTCTGTCTATCTATCTATCTACCATCTATCATCATCTATCTATCTCCCCTGAATTATTTGAGAGTATTATATACCATAGTTCTTCCATCCTAAATACGTCAGTGCATATTTCCTAAAGAATATAGAGATAGCTGGGCATGGTGGCTCACACCTGTAATCCCAACACTTTGCTAGGCAGAGGCGAGAGGATTGACTGAGCCCAGAGATTTGAAACCAGCCTGGGCAACATGGTGAGACGGTGGTCATACTGGCTCTTTCTGTCACCTGAATGAAGGTAGCCCTCATCTCTACTAAATCAAAAAATTAGCCGGGCATGGTGGCATGCATCTATAGCTCCAGCTACTTGGAAGGCTGAGGTGGAAGGATTGCCTGAACCCAGGAGGTCCAGGCTGCAGTGGCTGTGAGCATGCCACTGCACTCCAGCAGTGACAGAGGGAGACTCCAACTCAAAAAAAAAAAAAAAAAAGAATATAAAGATAGTGGCCAGGTGTGGTGGCTCATGCCTGTAATCCCAACAGTTTGGGAGGCTGAGGTGGGAGGATCACTTGACACCAGGAGTTTGAGACCAGCTAGACAACACAGTAAGGCCCTGTCTCAACAAAAAATAATAATTAGCCGGGCTCGGTGGCTCAGCCTGTAATCCCGCGCCTTTGGGAGGCTGAGGTGAGTGGATTGCCCTAGCCCGCGGGTTCGAGACCCGCCTGGGCAGCGAGACCTCATCTCTACAATAAATCAAAAAATCAGCCGGGCGTGGTAGCGCATGCCTGTAATTCCGGCTACTTGGAAGGCTGAGGCGGAAGGATCGCCGGACCAGCAGGTCGAGGCTGCGGTGGCCGGGAGCGGCCAGTGCACTCCAGTCTGGGCGGCAGCGTGAGATTCCAACTCAAAATAATAATAATAATAATAATAATAATTAAAAAAATTAGTTGGCCGGGTGCAGTGGCTCAATCCTATAATCCCAGCACTTTGGGAGGCCAAGGTGAGAGGATTTCCTGAGCCTACAGGTTCGAGACCAGTCTAGACAACATGGTGAGACCTTGTCTCTACAATAAATCAAAAAATTAGCTGGGTGTGGTAGCGCATGCAAGTAGTTCCAGCTATTTGGAAGGTTGAGGCGGAAGGATCGCCGGAGCCCAACAGGTCGAGGCTCTGGTGGCTGTGAGTGTGCCACTGCACTCCAGCCTGGGTGACAGAGTGAGACTCTAACTCAAAAAAAAAAATAATAAGTCAAGTGTAGTGGCATGATCCTACAGTCTCAGCTACTTGGGAGGCTGAGGCAGGAGGATCACTTAAACTCAGGAGTTTGAGGCTGCAGTGAGCTATGATCACGCCACTGTACCCTAGCCTGGGTGACAGAGCAAGGTCCTGTCTTTAAAAAAAAGTTTCTTACATAACCATAGCCCAGTTATCAACTTCAGAAAGTTACACTGATACCATACTTTTAATTTAATCTAATTAATTCTGTATTTTGATTTTAGCCATTGATTTAATAATGTACTTTAGAGCATTTTTCTCCTCCAGTATCCAGGATCCACTCTAGGGTCAGGTATTGCATTGCATTTAGTTATCATGTCTCTCTCTCTTTTTTCTTTTTTTTCTTTTTGAGTCTGAATCTCACTGTTGCCCAGACTAGAATGCAGTGGCATGCTCTCGGTCACCACAGCCTCAACCTGCTGGGCTCAGGCGATTCTTCCACTTCAGCCTTCCAAGTAGCTGGAACTACAGGCACGAGCCACCACGCCTAGTTAATTTTTTGATTTATTGTAGAGACGAGGTCTCACCAAGTTGCCCAAGCTAGTCTCGAACCCCGTGGGCTCAGGTACTACTCTCGATTCCGCCTCCCAAAGCACTGAGATTACAGGTGTGAACCACCATGCCCAGTTATCAAATCTCTTTAACCTCTTTTAATTTGGAACATTTTCACAAGATTTCTTGTCGTTTATGACACTGACAGATATTTTTCAAGAATACATTTTCTCCTTAAAAAAAAATTTCTCGGCCGGACACAGTGGCTCACACCTATAATCTTAGCACTTTGGGAGGCCGAGGTGAGAGGATTGTCTGAGCTCACAGGTTCGAGACCAGCCTGGGTGACTTGGCGAGACCCCATCTCTACAATAAATCAAAAAATTAGCCAGGTGTGGTGGTGCGTGCCTGTAGTTCCAGCTACTTGGAAGGCTGAGGTACAAGGATTGTTCGAGCCCAGCAGGTCGACACTGGGGTGGCTGTGAGCATGCCGTTGCACTCCAGCCTGGGTGACAGAGTGAGACTCCAACTCAAAAAACAAATTTTCGTTTTGTGTTTGTCTAATATTTTGTCATGATTAAATTGAGGTTGTGTGTTGCTTTTTAAAAAGATTTTGTCAGGCGCAGTGGCTAACACCTTTACCAGTACTTTGGGAGGCAGAGGCAAGAGGATTGCCTGAACCACAGGTTGGAGACCAGCCTGGGCAACATGGCAAGACCTCGTCTCTACAATAAATTGAAAAACAAATTAGCCGGGCATGGTAGTACACGCCTGTAGTTCCAGTTACTTGGAAGGCTGAGGCAGAAGGATCGCCGGAGTCCAGCAGGTCGAGGCTGCGGTGGCCGGGAGCGGCCACTGCACTCCAGCCTGGGCGACAGAGTGAGACTCCAACTCAAAAAAAAAAAAAAATTAGGTATGGTAGCGTGCACCTGTAGTTTCAGCTACTTGGAAGTCTGAAGTGGAAGGATCACCTGAGCCACGTGCCACTGCTCTCCAGCCTGGGCAACAGAATGACACCAACTCAAAAAAATTTACCAGTTTACCCATTTTATTTTATTTTATTTTATTTTGAGTTGGAGTCTCACTCTGTAGCCCAGACTGGAGTGCAGTGGCCGCTCCCGGCCACCGCAGCCTCGACCTGCGGGGCTCCGGCGATCCTTCAGCCTCGGCCTTCCAAGTAGCTGGAACTACAGGCACGCGCTACCACGCCCAGCTAATTTTTGATTTATTTATTGTAGAGATGAGGTCTCGCCAAGTTGCCCAGGTGGGTCTTGAACCCGCGGGCTCAGGCAATCCACTCACCTCAGCCTCCCAAAGCGTGGGATTACAGGCTGAGCCACCGAGCCTGGCTCCCATTTTATTTTTTAATACTTATTTCTCTGAGCACCACTCATACATTGTAATCAAAAAAAATTTTTTTTTGAGTTGAAATCTCACTCAGTTGCCCAGGCTGGAGTGCAATGGCACACTCATGGCCACCACAGCCTTGACCTGGTGGGCTCAGGCAATCCTTCCACCTCAGCCTTCAAGTAGTTGTGACTACAAGCGTGTGTCACCATGCCCAGCTAATTTTTTGATTTATTGTAGAGATGAGGTCTCGCCAAGTTGCCGAGGCTGATCTCGAGTCCGTGGGTTCAAGCAATCCTCTCACCTCAGCCTCCACATGTGCTGGGATTATAGGCGTAAGCCACTGCACCCCTACTTTTTTTATAATTTTTTGTAGAGACGAGGTCTCACTATGTTACCCAGGCTAGTCTTGAACTCCTGGGCTCAAGCAACCCTCCTGCCTTGGCCTCCCAAAGTGCTGGAATTACAGGCACAAGCCACTCTACCTGGCCTATTTTAAATGTATTTTTCAATGGCATACAGTACGTTCACACTTCTTTCTTGAGACAGGGTCTCATTCTGTCACCCAAGCTGGAGTGCAGTGGCACAATCCTGGCTCACTGCAGTCTTGAACTCCTGGGCTCAAGCGATCCTCCCACCTCAGCCTCCTCAGTAGGTGAGACTTCAGGCGCATACCACCACACTCAGTTAATTTTTTTGTTATTATTTTTTGTAGAGACAAGGTCTCACTATGTTATCCAGACTGGTCTCAAACTAATGGGCTCAAGCAATTCTCCCATGGCCCCTCAAAGTACTGAGATTACAGGCGTGAGCCACCATGTCAGGCTGAGTACATTCAATTGTCATGAAACTATCACCACAATCCATTTCCAGAACTTTTTCATCTTCTCAAACTGAATCTCTGTGCCTCCTATTAAACAATAACTCCCCATTCCCCCTCCTCCAAGGCCCCAATAATTGCCATTCTTTTTTCTTTTTCCATGAATTTGTCTATTTTAGGCATCATATATAAGCAGAATCATAAATTTGTTCTTTTGTGACTGGCTTATTTTACTTAGCATAATGTCGTCCAGGTTTATCTATACTGAAGCCTATATCAGAATGTCCTTCCTTTTAAAGGCTGAATAATATTCCATCACATGTATATGAAGTTATTTATTTATTTATTTATTTATTTTGAGTCAGAGTCTCACTCTGTCACCCAGACCGGAGTACAGTGGCACACTCATGGCTGCCACAGCCTCGACTTGCTGGGCTCAGGAGATACTTCCACCTCAGCCTTCCAAGTGGCTGGAGCCACAGGCACGTGCCACCATGCCTGGCTAACTTTTTGATTTATTGTAGAGATGAGGTCTCACCAAGTTACCCAGGCTGGTCTTGAACACCTGGGCTCAGGTAATCCTCTCACCTCTGCCTCCCAAATTGCTGGGATTACAGGTGTGAGCCACCATGCTTAGCCTAAAGTTATATATTCTTGACTAGAATCTTCCATAGGCGATGTTGTGTCTGTCTCAGGGTATTACATCTGGAGGCACATAATGTTCATCTGTCCTTCACTGGTGATGCTCGTTCTAATCACCTGGTCAAGGGCTTGTTAGATTTCTCTGCTTTGTAATTACTGCTTTTCTCTTCCTTGAAAGTAATAAGGAATTCTTTGGGCATACACTATAAAATCAATGCAAACATCCTTCTCTTAAAAAAAAAAGGTTCTCCCTGGATTTAATATCCTTTGATGATTCTTGCTTGATCCAACTTTTACTAAGATATTTCAACACCCTGATTTTCCTACTCCAGCATTATCTCTACATTAATCTGTTGCCACTTGACATTTCTACTTTAAGCAAGAATCCTTCTTCCCGGATTGATTCATTGATAGTCAATATATACTAAATAATTTCTATTTTTCATTGATTTATATAATTTGGCATTGTACTTAATTATTTTAGTGCTCAAAAATTCCCAGATTTGGCCTAGGAGAGACTCCTTCAGGTGAGCTCCTGTGTACTTATGACATGCCTCCACTGTTTTTAAAGCACTTTTGACCTTGTACAAAGATGTTTCAGGTTTGTCTTGTTTCTTCCCTGCCCCAGGCCTAGAACTGGCCATTACTCTGAGGAGTCCTGGTCTTTTTAAGTGGGAAACCATATTAGAGACCAAGATTTGAACATTAGATGTGCTCGTGGCTCTTGGATTGCCCTTTCTCTGGGCCCTTTCAGTAGACAGAGCTAGAAAATATATGCACACGTATATACATATATACATACATATACACACATGAGCACATAGACAAGCATATATACATGTGTGTACATATTTCCGAAATCATGAGTACACACCAATGCTTCCAATTCCAATCCATCCTCACAGGGTTCTCTTTCTTTCCCCAATCTCATATTTGTATGTCCCTTCTTTCACAGCAAGAACCCTCACTCCCAACTGCATCAGCACACTTACTTATTTGCTCAATCCTATGATATATGTAGGCTAGCTTCAGATTATTTTGTTCATACTATTATGCTAAACAAACCTACTCAGGAGAGTTCAGAATTTGCTGCAGTTCTGATTGCCTCCCAACCTCACTTCACCTAGGCTTGGCGGGTTCATAAGTTACTTGGATGAAAATCCTTTCTTCAACTTCCTCTCTTCCTCCCTTAAGTGAAGTTATGTTATTAATCTGAAACACTATGGGGTTCATTTGTTTCAGTTTGCTGTCAAATTATTTTCCCCCTTCCCATTCTTATTGATTTAATGTAAATTTTCTCTATATAGAACATGAATATGCTCATAGAAGTCAAAACTATGCAATAATTCATACTCAGAAGTGTCATTCCTTCCCATAGCCTTCTGTTTTCATTCTTTTTGCAGGTAGAAAATAAAGTCTTGGTGAATATCCTTTCTACGCCATCTTGCCTCCCTCCTCCAACCTCTTATAGTGATCGGCCTTGTTGTTGTCTGGTTTATTTTGTCCTGTGTTTCTTTTTATTTTTTTATTTTTGAGTTGGAGACTCACCGTGGCCCAGGCTGGAGTGCACTGGTACGCTCACAACCACCACAGCCTCAACCCTCTGGGCTCAGGTGATCTTTCCACCTCAGTCTTCCAAGTAGCTGGGACTACAGGCGTGCTGTAGAGATGAGGTCTCGACAAGTTGTCCAGGCTGGTCTCGGATCCGTGGGCTCAGGCAATCCTCTCACCACAGCCTCCCAAAGTGCTGGGATTATAGGTGTGAGCCACCACCGACCTATGTTTCTTTTTCTAAAGATAAGCAGACATATGACTGCTTACTTATTTTTCCTTCTTTAATGAACAAATGGAACACTGCTACACATACCCTTTTTCACTTTTCTTCTTTTGTTAACACTGTCTAAGAAGAGTATTTTCAAGGTTTACCAGTATCAGAACTAGGGTGGGGTAAGTAAGGCATCTTGGTTGCAAAATTCAAGGAGACACTACTGAGTTCTGCCTGGAGGAGTCTGACAGATGAATAGGAGTCTCTCTAGCAGAGAGGAGAGATAAAGTCGTCTGGAAAAAGGGAACCAGTATGTGCAAAGGCAAGGAAGCATAAAAGAGCTTTGTGAAAAGTGTCATGTAACTGAAGTAGAGAATGCTTGTTAGGGAGAGTCTAGAGATGAGGCTGATTAAGTAGGTGGAGACCAGGTTATCAATTGCCTGAGGTGCTTAGAGTCTGGATTTTATCCTAGAGGTAGTAAGAAGCCCTTGAAGAGTTTTTCCACACCCTCAATTGCATTATTCATTGTTATCAAGTTCCATCAAGTCTTCTTCCACAATGACTTCTCTTGAAGGTTTTTAATTAAGGGAGTAACATTACAATTTACTTTTAATGAGATAAAACTCACAACATTGTATAAAGTGGACTGGCAGAATGGGTGATAAGAATGGTAGCACCAGAGGCAGGTGGGTAGGTTCAGAAATCAAGAACTCAAGAACTGAATTGAGAAGGCGGTAGTATGCAGATGGGACAGGAAGGGATACTTTTTTTTTAGATTAGAAAATACAGCTTATTTTAAAAGTAAATTAGAAAGAGAAAGAGGAGATTCACCTCCCCAAGGTGGGGGAGGGGGCCAAAGCTTAAGAAAACATGACCTGGACATAGCTCAAAGAGCACATGGCCACACCATAGCTCAGCAAGGCAATGAACAGGATAAATGTTTATGAGATAGAATTAGTAAGACTTGGATCTGATATACATATAATGGATAGAGAAAAAAGAAAGCCCAGGATGACTTTCAAATTTTTTGACTTAGGAGACAGGGTGGCTTAGGGGCCATTCAACAAAGTAGGGAATATGAGAGAAGTATATGTAAGAGGGGGGATAAGTTCAGTTTTGAGCAAATTGAGTTAGAGTTGGCAAAAAGATATCCAACTAGAATTTTGTGAAAAAGTTTTGAGATGTCTTAATGAAACTTGGACAGACCTCCTTTTTATTTTCTTTTGCCTTTGTAATCCAGATGAAAACCCGGAAATTTGGTTAAAGTTTTGTCTTACCAAGTTATGTTTGAGAGCCCCCGGAATAGTTTGTTTGCTTGCTTGCTTGTTTTAGAGTTGGGGTCTCACTGTGTTGCCCAGGTGGGGGTACAGTGGTGCAGTCATAGCCCACTGCAGCCCCAAACCCTGGGCTCAGGTGATCCTCCTCCTTAGCCTCCCCAAATCACTGGGATTACAGGTTGAGTCATCGAATCAGGCTTGCTGGAGGTGTTTTTTAAAGTCCTCATGAACCTGCCTATCAGCTATAGTGAATAGGTAGTACCCACCATTCTCTTTCTCACCTGCTGCAATTCCTTTACTGACATTCATTGCTCAATAAAAAACCTGAGTGCCTCACACTTGTCATAGCTACAAGTGTCCACAGTCAAAATATAATTTTTAAAAAGCTAAAAATCTGACTCATACAAAATAAAAAGTGAGCCCCTTTTTTTCCAGCCGGGCTCGGTGGCTCAGCCTGTAATCCTGCGCCTTTGGGAGACCAAGGTGAGTGGATTACCTGAGCCGAGGGTTCGAGACCCGCCTGGGCAACTTGGTGAGAACTCATCTCTACAATAAATCAAAAAAATTAGCCGGGCGTGGTAGTGTGGGCCCGTAGTTCCCGCTACTTAAGTTGGAAAGGGTGAGGCGGAAGGATCGCCGGAGCCCACAGGTCGAGGCTGCGGTAGTCGGGAGCAGCCGCTGCACTCCAGTCTGGGCGACAGAGTGAGACTCCAATCAAAAAAAAAAATTTTAAAATTTAAAATTTAAAAAAAAAATTT